>PVKA01016127.1:30480-48642 GCA_004027165.1 Ctenomys sociabilis | reverse complement strand
ATCAAAAACGAAAATAGTTAAAAAAAAAAAAAAAAAGACCAAAAAACAGTTCCTTTGAGCTAGAGAGATAGCTCAGTGGAATAACTGCTTGCCTGGCAAGTGCAAGGTCCTGAGTGTAATCCCAGGAACTGCAAAAGAAAAGGAAAAAGAAACTAATAAATATGTGATTATCTGCAACAACTAAAAAGGATGCAATGGATCCATATAGAACAATTAATTTTTTCAGAAAAGGCTAAAAAACCAGTATGATTAAAGTTATCACTTCTTGGAAAGTCATAGGCTGGGCTCGTGAATCAGTGGCACAGTACTGTCAAACCAACAAAACCAAACTAAATAAAGGGACTGCAAGGAAATAACCCTCAGAATAAAAGATACTTTGGGGAAGGAGGTTGGAGGCAGAATCCCACTGCGCAGTTCAGGATGGCCTTGAACTCATAACTGAGGCTGGCCATCTTCCTGCCTCAGTTTCCATAGTTCTGGGATTACAGGCATGCACCACCATACTCAGCTGATACTTTAAAAAAAAAAAATCACATGTTCTTTTGTACTTTACAACCACTTGATACTTTTTGATATTGCAGAAGAAAATGAAATGTACCTGATTTGTACTGAATTTGCCAGCTGAGGACAAGAGTCTTCAATCAGCTTGTACAGTTTTGATAGTGCAATATCTGGACCCTGCATAAAGGAAAAATTGAAAGGTTACAGAGAGAGCTGGAGGTTGACAACTGCAAGCAGCTGCTGTGCTGAGCACCTGGAATCCAGCACTCGGGAGGCTAATGCAGGAGGATGAAAAGCTCCATACCAGTCTGGGCAATCTGACAATTTATAGAGACCCTGGGCCGGCCAGACAGCTCAGTGTATTAAAGAGTCTGCTTAGGCAGATGCAGGGACTGAGGTTCAATCCCCTGCCATGCCGGCCCCACCCCCAGGGCAATCCGTGAAGGTGACTGAGACAGGGCGTGGTGGCGCAGGCCTGCAATCCCAGTGCTTGGGAGGATCACCATGACTGCATCTGTATAGTGAGATCCTGTCAACCCTGTACTAAATACATTAAAAACAAAAATTTAGAGATCCTGTCTCAAAATAAAAAGTTAAAGAAAAAAAGTTCTGGGAGTAGCTCAGTAGGAAGACCCTAAATTCAATCCTCAGTATGTTAAAAAAAAGTGCAATCTAGCTAATATTTAAAACTAAACACCAGCACTCAGGCATAATAGCACATCCCTGTAATCCCAGCACTTGGGAGGCTGAGGCAGGAGGATCAAATGAGTTAAAGGCCAGCCTGTGCTTCACAATGAACTCAAGGCTACTCGGAACTACATAGCAAGACCCAGTCTTAATAAACCAAAAAATAAATAAATGAATAAAAACTAAACACTGCTGCTCCTCTGATTTTCAGCTAAAATCAAATGTAAAGTCAAACATTTATTTATTTTTTTTTTTTTTTTTTGTCTTTTTTGAGGCAGGGTCTCACTATGCAGTTCAGGCTGGCCTTAAGCTCACTTTGTAGCTCAGGCTGGTCTCGAACTCACAACAATCCTCCTGCCTCAGCCTCCCGAGTGCTGGGATTACAGGCATGCGCCACCATGCCCGGCCAAAATAAATGCCTTTATTTTTATTTTTTTGGCCGAACCAGGGATTGAACTCAGGCCCTTGCACTTGCCAGGGAAGCGCTTATTCCACTGAGCCATCTCCTTGGCCTTAAAGTCAAACATTTAAACTAAAAGTTTTTTTGGAAATTAAGTCGATAGAATATATGGCAGCTTTAGATTCTGCAAATCCCATAATCCTACTTCTAAGGAGGTCAGGTTTAGTATGCATTAAAATGAAAAAAAACTGAAAAGAATCTGCAAGTTGAAAAGAATTTATAATTTATCAAACAAGTTAAATTATGTTGCTCATGCTACTGTTAAGCATGGCATCACAATTAAAAAGAATACTCAAGTATGCTAACATGGAAAGAGCTCCAATATTTCTCAAGTGAAAGAAGCAAGCTGCAGAAGGATCACTTATTTTAAATATTGAATAAGGGGCTGGGGAGATGGCCTAGTAGAGTAAGCGCTTCCCTGGCAAGCACAAGGGCGAGTTCAATTCCTGGCTCTGCCAATAAATATATAAATAAATATTGAATAAGCGAGGTGTGGTGGTGCGCACCGGTATTCTCAGCGCTCAGGAAACTGAGGAAGGAGGATGCTGTGAGTGTGCAGCCAGCCTTGGCTACACAGTGAATTGAAGGCCAGCCTAAACTTCACAGCAAACCCTGTCTCAAGAAGACAAAAAATAATAAAATTAAATTAAAGCAAAACAGGAATTAAGAGCATGCATGTATATATACACCTGTACCTGTACCAATAGTAACATGTACAATGGAGGTTCATTCCAGACTGCTACTCACCAGAGACAATTAAGCTCTGAGAAGGAGCATGACTAGAAGGCACACAGAATAATTAACTTTCACCCCATTAATTTTTATATTACTTAAAAGTTTTGGTTTTTGTTTGCACTGGGGACAAAAACAGGTACCACAGCACAGGTCTGCAACCCTAGCCACTTGGAAGGCTGAAGCAGGGGGACCACAGGTTGTACTATAGCCTTCATTTAAAAAATACAAAGGGATGGGGATGTAGACAAATACTCCCTGGGTTCACAAAAAAAATTTGTTTTAATTTTCAGAAAAATCAGTACATTGAAATGTTACTAGATAAACTCTATATTCATTTTCTTAAAATTATAGTTAGGTAGGCAAAAAATTAAAAAAAATTCCTGGCAGCAAAACACAGCATGTGGGGCTGGAGAGATGGCTCAGTGGAATAAGCGCTTCCCCGGCAAGCTCAAGAGTCTGAGTTCAATCCCTGGTTCCGCAAAAAAAAAAAGGGGGGGGGGGCAGGGAGATAGCTCAATAGAATAAGCGCTTATCTGACTAGCATAAGGTCCTGAGTTCAAGCCCCGGTACTGCAAAAATAAAAAATAAAAATTTAAACACAGCATATTGGGCCGGGGAGATAGCGCATTAGAATAAGTGCATGACTGGCAAGTGCAGCGTCCTGAATTCAATCCCTCATACCAAAAAAAAAAACAAAACCCAGCATGCACCAAGATCTTAGTATCATGATTTTATTTTGAATAATGGGAGAAAATGAATGCCGCCTAGCCTGTAAACTGTAAGTTACACCGGTTCTGCCCCTTTTATTCAACCAGGCAAGACACTTAAGCACTGTATGTTAAATTAACCCACTACCCAAGTCCTCGCCCCCCAACATAATGATGACATATCTTTTTGGGGGGGTACTAGGAATCGAACTCAGGACCTTGTGCTTGCCAGGTGGCGCTATCTGAGCTATATGCTATCCCAGCTTGACAAATCTTTTTAAAACTCTGTAGCAACACTGAATAGCAAAAATGCAACTTACATACTAATTTAAGTACCTTTTCCTCTTAAAATCCCATAATTTTGGCCAGAAAGATAGCTCAGTGGTCTAAAGCACCTGCTTAGGCAAACTTACGCAAAGTGCAGGGACAGTGGGTCAATCCTCAGCGCTACACTGTACAATGGCCCCGCCCCCAGGGTGGGCTGAACCACCACAAAAAAAAAAAAAAATTGGGGGCTGGGGCTGCAGCTCGAAGATAGAGAACCTGCCTAGCATGCAAGAGGCCCTAGGTCAGTGATGGCGAATCTTTTTCAGCTTTCAGTGATAACAAACAGCTTCTGCCACAGAATTCACCACCACTGCCAAAATATAAAAATTAATTTCCATAATTTGGGGGCCTAAGACCCCAGATGTCTTTTTCTGCAACCTGTGTTTCTCAACAAACAACTATGGATCTTTCAAGGCCCGGATTAACATCACACTTTCTCTACATCCATCCACCACTAAGAGGGTAAATCACTTTTCATTCACTGTAGGAATAACTATTTAGGCATTATACCAGGCTTTGCAGATGGAAGAATAAAAAACAGGACAAAACACTACTGTCTTACTGGAGGTTACACTTTAACTGTAACTGGGGAAAAAGCCCACAGCTGATACAGAAAAAGGCGACGCCCAGTGAGAACACGTTAAAGGAAAAATAGGTAACACTGAGAGCTCACTATATGCTAATGACATCGTTTCTATTTTTATTCCCACCTTACAGTGAAAGCTGAGACCCGACTAGGTTAAGGAATTGGAGACCAAGTCACACCACGTAAATAATGGAGGCGCTACGACCTGAGTCTGCAAAATGAAACGAAATCTGTATAACACACGACACAAAACAAATGTTCGATCGACTAGTTTTACGCCGCTGTTACTAAGGATTACGGTTTTCAAGCGAGGACCCGGCACTATTCACGTCCGTCTCCCATGCTCAGGACCATGCACAGCCACTGAACAGAAGACACGATCGTGGTGGCGCATGCCTGTAATCCCAGCACTCGGGAGGCTGAGGCAGGAGGACTGTTGTGAGTTCGAGACCAGCCTGAGCTACAAAGTGAGCTTAAGGCCAGCCTGAACTGCATAGTGAGACCCTCAAAAAGACAAAAAAAAAAAAAAAAAAAAAAACCACGATCCGCGGCAGTAACCCTCAATTACTCAGACGATAAATAATACAGCCCGAAGCAAACCTGTCCCCACTCCCAAAAGAACAATTCCAAGTAAAGCGCGTGGCCTGTCATAAGCGCTGTTTGACGATGCTATTAATTATCTCTACTTTCCAGGGTCACCGAGAATCTGAGGAAGCCCCAGTCCGCAGGCGCAGGGCGGTTTCACGAAGTTCGCAGAAGCGCTTCTCACCTGCAGCAGCGGCAGCAGCAACTGGTTGAGTCTCCGGCGCTCCATGAGGCTGACGGCGCCCTCGCCCGTGCGGCCCATCTCGTTCAGCAGCACCAGCACCGCGATCTTGTACGGCGTCACCCAGTCCTTGATGCCAAACACGTTGGCGTGCACCACCCCGTTCGTCATCATGGGATTGAAGTACAGGCTCTCATGGACGCTGGCCATGGCGGCTCGCCGAGACTGTCTCGGAGACCCGCCACGCGCCGCGTCCACCCGCGGCCTCAGGCCCTACCACAACTGGACCTGCACTTCCGCCCGCCAGCACGGTATCCCAGGAAACGCGCATCTTTGCTCTCACGCTAAGCCGTCGGCCAATCATAGAGCACATGGGAGAGCTACAGCCAATCATAACCTCCAATATTGCGAAGAAGGAGCGGGGCAAATGTGGTGCACCCGAAGGCTGATTCCCTACAGAAATTCTCGCCGAAGGAGAGCAGGTTCCCAGAGAAGAGGAACAGGGACCCGAGGCAAAGTAGGCTTAGATCCACCCAAAACTGAAATGGCTGGGCACTCATCTGTTCTTTGAATTTGAAAAACAGTTCATGTTGAATTTTAAATGGTTGTGTTTTAAAGCAACGAAATTAAATTTTCACCTTTATTTATTTATTTTTTAAGTTTTTGTCTCCTTTTAGAGACAGGGATTCACCATGCAGTTCAGCCTGGCCTTGAATTGACTTTGTAGCCTGGGCTGCCCTCGAATTTAGAGCGACCCTCCTGCTTCAGCCTCCTGAGTGTTGGGATTACAGGCGTGCACAACCATGCCTGGCTAGAACCCTATGCTTTAGTTACCAGACACAATTACTATATTCCTGTCCTTTACTTGTAAATGGAGAAGCTGGCCTTTTGCGAGGTGTTTCATATTGAAGTAACCTCTTTCTCTGCCTCAGTTTATTTGAGTCTCCTTTCCTTTTTATGAAAAAACACATTGACATTAGTAAGAAAATACCTGGATTAAATGTGTGTAGTCCATTGTGCTGGGCCAGGCGTGGCGCGTGACAGGGTGGTGCCCTGGCTGTGAAAAAAATTTAGCGGCAGTCAAGGAACATAAAAAATGGAAAGTTTGTTCATACAGCCCAAAAAAGCAAGGTCAAGGTCAAGGGAGTACCTCTCTATCATGGTGAAAGGCTGAGATTTTTTTTTTTTTTTTTTTTTTTTTTTGTCTTTTTTGAGACAGGGTCTCACTGTGCAGTTCAGGCTGGCCTTAAGCTCACTTTGTAGCTCAGGCTGGTCTCGAACTCACAACAATCCTCCTGCCTCAGCCTCCCTAGTGCTGGGATTACAGGCATGCGCCACCACGCCCGGCTCTGGGATTTTTATATTTGATTTTAACCTGAGGAGCGGTCTGGAAGTGTCACCCAGCATCCACTTCATCTGTTCCTGCTGGTTCCACTGTGATCTCAGTTCCCAGGGCAGCGCGCATTGTTTGAAGACTGTCACAATTTTTCTGTTGTTGTTGTTGTTCCTCTCTGTGTGTGTGTGTCTGTGTGTGTGTGTGGTGGGAACTGAACTCAGGCTCTGGCATATGGCAGGCAAGCACTCTTGGCCTGAGCCACATCCCCAACTGTGACACAATGTTATTTGGACAGCATTACAGGCCCTTGGTGTTCTAGAAATCGTCCTTCCCTGTACAGTTACTTGACATATGTGAAGACTGACTAATCCCCTGGAGTGGTCAAGGGGATCAGAATAAAATGCATGTGTTTGTACTGGAAAAGGGACTGTTGACACTCTGTCAGGGCAGGGGAGGAACAGTATCAGTAGGACATGAGGGCAGATAGGTCATTTAGTGATGGGTGTGTAGCTTACACGGTGGACAGTTAATGTCTCACTAGGCCTCGTGGCTCAGCTGTGAGGCTGGCAAAATGAGTACTAGTCAAATTCTATGACTCATTACTCTTTATATTTATTTAATTTGTATTGTAGCAAAATACACATAAAATTTGCCATGTTAGTCAGGTGTGGTGGCGCATGCTTGCAATCCCAGAACTCGGGTGGCTGAGGCTGGAGGATCAATGCAAGTTTGAGACCAGCCTGGATTACCAAGTGAGCGCAAGGTCAGCCTGAGCTGCATAGGGAGATAGGGAGTCTGTCTCAAAAAAAAAAAAAAAAAAAAATTACCGTCTTAACCGCTTACAGTGTGCCATTCAGTATCTTCTACTGCATTCACAATAATGCACAGCCTTCAACACTATGCACTCTAGGGATGTTTTTACCACCCCAAAAGGAAAACCAAACTCCTCATCCTTCCTCTGTCCAGGCCCTGCTAGCCAGTAAGCTGCTTTTTTTTTCTTTCAGAACCTGGGATTGAAGCCGGGCGTGGTGGCGCAGGCCTGTAATCCCAGCACTTGGGAGGCTGAGGCAGGAGGATTGTTGTGAGTTCGAGACCAGCCTGAGCTACAAAGTGAGCTTAAGGCCAGCCTGAACTGCATAGTGAGACCCTGTCTCAAAAAGACAAAAAAAATAAATAAATAAATAAATAAATAAAATAAAAAATAAAAATAAAAAATAAATAAAAAAAAAGAACCTGGGATTGAACTCAGGCTCTTGTGCTTGCCAGGCAAGTGCTTATTCTACTGAGCTGAATCCCTGGCCTCTGCTTTTTAGCTCTGTCATTGGCCTTTTGGGATATTTGACAGGGATGGAGTTGCACAGTACATTGCCTTTTGGGGCTGTCTTCTTTAACTTTTTGGGTGCATGGATTGATCACAGGGCCTTTGCACTGAGCTGCATCATCAGGGCCTTTTGATTTTTTTGAGACAGAGCCTGGTTTTGCAGTTCGGGCTGCCCTTGGACTCACTATGGAGCGCAGGCTGGCCTTGAACTAATGGTAGTCCTCCTCCCTCAGGACTGCTCTCATCACACCCAGCTCTCTTGTTCTATCTTGAGGTTGGGTTTTGCTAAATTTCCCAGGCTGAACTTGAGCTTGCAATCTATCTGTCTCAGCCCCCCAAGGTGCTGGGATGACAGGCCTGTGCCACGTTGGCTGGCTGGCCATGTTCTTTAGCAGTTTAAGGTTTCTATGTTGGTAGCATGCATTTGTGCATCGCCCCCCAAACTCCACACACGAGCGCTAGCTCCGTGCTCATCCTCAGCCCCCACTCCCACTCTGGCGGGAGCCAGGGTCTTGCTAAGTTTCTGAGCCACCCAGGCAGGGCTCAAATGTGTGACCTTACTGCCTGAGCCTCCTGGCCTGTGGAATTAGGGGCAGCATCATTTCTTTCACTGGCTGAATAACATCCCATTATATGGCTAAACCACACTGTGCTTATACACTGATCAGTAGATTGACCTTTTGGCTATTGTGAATAATGATATATATTTACACCTTTCAGGAATATGTATTCTTCTCAAAGGGCCACAGAAGACAGCAATGTGTAATAACATGTAATGTTTGAATGGCCGAATTTCAGTAAGACTGGCCAGGTGGGCCAGACCATGGAGCTCCATGACTGTAAAACCAGTATTTGTGGAGGCTGAAGCAGGAGGAGCACCATGAGTTTGAGGCCAACCTGGGTTCCATTGTGAGTTCAAGGCCAATCTGGATGACATAATGAAACCCTGTATCAAAAATAACAACAGGACTATCAAGACAGCTCAGTGGACTAAGTGCCTGCTTTGGCAATCTCTGGGACCAGAGTTGGATTCCGTCCCACTTAATGCCCTGGCCCTGCGCCCAGGGCACACTGAGCTGGCAAGTGAGTCCGGGGCGTGGTGGCACATGCCTGTAATCCCAGCACTGGGGAGGCTGAAAATAGGAGGATTACTATAAGTCTGAGCTGTATAGTGAGACCCTGTAGCAAATAATTTTTTTTTAAGTGATAGACAATCAATACATGTTAGTAGGTTTAGTTTTCTTTTTTTTTTTTTTGGCTCTATAGAGTTGCCTATTTTGGACAGTTCACTATACAGATCCATACAATGTGTGATCTTTTCTGCCTGGCTTCATTCATTTAAACGGTTCTTGGGGACATCCACACTGTAGCCTGTGTCAGAACTTTATTCTTTTTTATAACTAAATAATACCCCAGCCAGGCGTGGCGACACAGACCTGTAATCCCAGCACTAGGAAGGCTGAGGCAGGAGGATTGTTGTGAGTTCAAGACCAGCCTGGGCTACAAAGTGAACTTAAGGCCAGCCTGAACTGCATAGTGAGACCCTGTCTTAAAAATACAAAAAAAAAAAAAAGGAAAAGAAAACGCTGTCTATCCATACAATGGAGTATTATTTAGTTTAGGTTTTTTGTTTTGTTTTGTTTTTTTGTTTTGTTTTTTTTCCCCCACTACCAGGGAACACTGAGCTACATTCCAGCCAGTTAAAAAAAAAATTTTTTTTGTTTAATTTTTGGAAACAAGGACTTGGTAAGTTGCCCAGGCTGACCTTGAACTTGTGATCCTCCTGCCTTAGCCTCCCTCCTTGGGAATACAGGCATTATAGGCAGGATTTTTTTTTTTTTTTTTTTTTTTTTTTTTTTTTTTGTATTTAGTACAGGGTCTAATTACACAGACTGGACTCAGTAATTCTCCTGTTTTCAGCCTCCCAAGTACTGGGACTACAGGTACACTACCAAGCCCAGTGTCAATCTCTGAGTGCCCTGGGGGCCGGGCTGGCACAGCACAGCAGGGATCAAACCCCAGTCCCTGTATTTTCCTAAGAAGGAGCTTTAATCCGCTGAGGTGTGTGCCCGGCCCCATGTTAATATTTTTAGTGAACATATGTTTTATTTTTTGTTCTGCTAGAAGCACTGGAGACGAAACCCAGGTCCTCCTGCATGGCAGGCAACTGTTCTGAGAGCTACACCTCCAGCCCCTGATCATGTATTACATTTTCTTAGTTGTATATTTGCCTTACTCTTCTCTCGTTGCTGGGACAAATACCTGACACTCAAGCTTAGGGAAAGAAAGGTTTGTTTAGCTCACAGTTACTAAAGGTTTCAGTTTAAAGCAGCCTGAATTACATAGCAAGACCTCGAGATACTGCCATCCCATGCTACAGGATCTGGAAGACAGGCTGGGGTGAAGCGGTGTCCAGCAAGATCCGCTCCATACCTCCAGGGGAGGCCACCAGGCCTGGGGGTGGGGGCGGGAGGAGCGTGCTGTCATTTAACAGTTTGCGCCTCTCTGGCCCCGCCCCTCAAGCCCCGCCCTGGTCCTCTGGCCCCGCCCCTCGAGCCACACGCTGCCCCTCAAGCAGCGACCACCCCATGATTTACATGAGGCTTTGGGGGAACAACTAGATACAAACCATAACAGCTCCTGATCATGTTTTACATTTTCTCAGTTATATATTTAAAAGTGGAATTTAGGGATCATTGGGAAAATTCATTTGAGCTTTTGAGAAACCTTCAGTCTGTTTGCCAAACAGCACCACTTTCCACCCCTAGCAGGGAACCGGGGTGTGCTACACTTTAGTGAGGGTCAGGAACCTCGCTTTCTACCTGACCCTTCATCTTGTTCAGCAGCGTGGTGATTATGAAATCAGTGAGCCAGGCGAGGCGGCACAAACCTGTCGGTCATCCCAGCACTCTGGAGGGATCATAGTCTGTGATCAGCCTGGGCTACAAAGTTCAAGGCCAGCCTGAATTGAAGAAGAAGAAGAAGAAGGAGAAGGAGAAGGAGAAGGAGAAGGAGAGGGAGAGGGAGAGGGAGAGGAAGAGGAGGAAGAAGAGGAAGAAGAAGAAGAAGAAGGAGAAGACGCAGACAGAAATTGCTGAAGAGCTGTTAAAGACTGGAAAGGTTTTTGTCTGATTATAGTATTTGTGATCATGTATCGAGGGCCGCGCACCTCAAGCAGATCTCTGCCAGTGGCAGTTTTCCCTCCTCCAAGGCGCTTGCTCTGCCTCTCTGGAGAGACAGCTGTGTGCAAGCCTGTTCTCCCACCCGCGTGTGTCAATGTTCTCTTCATCATTCAAGCAAATCGGGCTGAGAAGGAAGAAAGGCCTCCTGCTCAATAAAGTGAGCCTTAAGTTTGCTTTGGTTTTGTTTTGGGGGGACAGGATCTTGCTATGCAGTGCAGGCTGGCCTCAAACTTACTATTTAATCCAGGCTGGCCTTGAACTCACAGCAATCTCCCTGCCTCGGCCTCCCTACTGCTAGGAGTACAGAGTTGGGCTGGCACCCCCAGTAAGCCCTGACTTCAAAAGCATCATCAGAGCCTTGAAGCTCCATCAGTCCAGAAGAACTGGGGGGGGGGGGGTGCTAGCTTGAGAAGTGTCGCTCAGTGCCTGCAGCCCCAGGGAGCATTTCAGCTCCTGAGCTGAACAGGCCTCGCTCTCTGTGGAAAGGAACCCGCTGCAGCGCACCTGGCCCTGTTGCTGCCCCCAGAGTAGACGGCTAGCAGCTGGAAGGTTCTAGAAACCAGCAGCTAGAAGGCTTGGTGACTTGCCAATTAAGAGGGGCTGAGTTTATGTTTCTGTTGTAAGATCTTGTCATTTTCATGGTTCATATGTCCCGTGTCTCCTGGCACGAATGGAGAAGAGAGTGCACAAGCTGGAATTCCTGTCTCTTCCCGATATCTGACTGACTGATGAGCAGTTTGCAGGCTGAGTAGAAACTGTAGTGTCTAACTGCTTTCCCTCTTCTGCAGAGTGTTAATTTATTGGCTGGGTCTTATTAACATTTGTATTAATAAGAGGTTACCACAGGCCTGTAAAACTTGAGAAATGTCTTGTGGCAAACAGTGGCAATGTATCACTTCCCCACTGCCACTGTAATGTGGGACAGGAAAAGAAACTCAGAGGGGTGAGGATGAGCAGGCTCAGGCGTGCCGCTCACATGTCTGGGGCAGGGGCAGCTACCGGGGAGATCCAGTGGGGACAGGACCGGGACAAAAGACCTGGCTACCAGGAAACGGGCAACTGCCAAATACTCGAGATAGCACAAGAGTCTCTTTGTCTGCCTTTCTGTCTGTCTGTCCCTGGACTGAACCCAGGACCCTCACACTGAGCTATATCCCCAGTCTTTTTTTAATCTGAGACACCATCTCACTAAATTGCTAAATTGCCCAGCCTGGGGTCAAACTTGCTGTCTTCCTGCCTCAGCCTACCAGAATGCTGAGATTACAGGCAGGGCCACCACATATGGCATTCTTTTATCACTGCCAATTTAGGCAAAGGGAAGTGCTGGAGCCGGGTGAAGTAGAGCAGTTTTTGTATTTTTAATTATAAGAGCATTTACATAAAGAGCTTTGGGGGTTACATGTTATCACTTCAGAATTAGCATCAGTTGTAGCTTAGGGTTTTGCAAGGGGAACAATACAGTACAGGACACATTTTATAAGATCATTTTATAATCACCCAAATAATCATGTACAAAAAGTGCAGGAAATCTGTCCAGACCCTAAGGGCCAAAGAATCCAGCTGAGAGGCTAGATACCAAAGTAATGTACTGCATGAGTCCAGCTAAAAGCCTAGAGCCCATAACTATGCTCCCATGAGTCCAACTGGAGACGCAGAGCCCAGGACAATGTGTCATGCAGGCCCACTTTGTGGATCTGTGCTGGAAAGGCCCAGAGGTCAGCGTGCAAGCTAGAAAGCTAGAAAGTCCATGCCAGCGGGATGAAGGCTCTGTGCCTGTAGGCTGAGGGATCTGCACTGGAGCCAGGAAGCAACGCTGAATGTGAGCACCAGAGCTCCCCGTGAAGTTACCACAGCCATCCTGACCTCAGCGACAGTGAGGTCCTGCGCTCCTCCAAGGATGAGGAGAGACAAGTTCCCACCAGGAAAGCCAACACGATGAGCTTCTCTAGGAGACTGAACAGTGCGCCATGTTCCCCTCCAGAGCCAGGAGGCGATGCTCAAGGTGAGCACCAGAGCTCCCCCACAGCGAACTGTTGCCATTCTCAGTGACAAGGTCCTAAGCTCCTTCAGTGAGAACAGCCAAGTTCATTAGGAAGGCCAGCAGGGCAAGGTCCTCCAGCAGAATAGCCCAAGGGAACCAGCAGCTCCCTACAGCTTCCCGAAAAGCCTCCCCTCTTCACTACCAGTTCTGCGTCTTCTGCTGCCAGCAACAACACACAGCACCACAGTGGCTCTGTTCGGCTGGGTGTGACAAGCTGACCAATGGTTGTAATGCACCATAGCACCCTAAGCCCTAACCCACCCTTCCTCTTCTTATTGGAACCAGCTGTGACTATAACTTTCTTATATTCAATACCAGTTTCAGAATTTAAGGGGTCAAAGGATCAAAGAGGTGATTAACATAGATGGGAAACACTTATGGCTCTTTTTATGGCATCTCATTTAAAGGCTCTCCTATTCCTACTAGAACTCAGGGTGTAAAATGTGTATGATCACACACTTTGAGGGACTTGGTTAGCCTGTGCTGTCAGGCCCAATTTGTCAGAATAGTCAAGGTGGTTTGAATGGCCTGGTGTTACGCGTCCTCAGGCAGGAAGATCATTGAGAACTCAAGGCCAGCCTGCCTACATAGTGAGACATTGTCTCAAAAACAAACAAACAAATAAACAAACTGATTTTACTTTCCCCAGGTAGAACATTGGTGCTTTTGCTCCTCATAAAGTTCTGGAAATTCTTTTTTTTTTTTTTTTTTTGTCTTTTTGAGACAGGGTCTCACTATGCAGTTCAGCCTGGCCTTAAGCTCACTTTGTAGCTCAGGCTGATCTCGAACTCACAACAATCCTCCTGCCTCAGCCTCCCGAGTGCTGGGATTACAGGCATATGCTACCATGTCTGTCTAAGTTCTGGAAATTCTTGAGAGTTACCCATTCAATCTGAAAAACTGCATGATTATTGTACTCTGTTTTCAGGCTCTTAATGGACTTGAATAAACAAAGGAATTATAGTGCCAGAGAACTTCTCTAATAATCGGTTCATTTTAAGACTTACACATATTTTATTCATTGCATGTGTGGCAGAGAGGAAGGAGGAAGGTCTTTCTCAGGGTCTTAATTTGTGTCAATTAAGGCCAGCCAAATGGCTGAGCAGATTAAAGTGCCTGCATGGAGGCTAGGAGTTCAATCCCTGGGCCTGCTGTGCTGTCCCCACCCACCCACCCAGGGCACACTGAGACCTCTATCGAGACTGGGTGAGGTGGTGCATACCTGTAATCCCAGCTCTTGGGAGGCTGTAAAACAGGTGGATCACTAGGTGTCTGATCTAATAGCGAGACCCTGATCACCCTGCAGACCCTTCCCTAAAATACAAAAAAAAAAAAAAAAAAAAAAAAAAAAAAAAAAAAAAAAAAAAAAAAAAAAAAAAAAAAAAAAAAAAATTGTATCGAATAAAAGAACAGACTTTAAAAACTTTTTTCCCAGTGTGGGGGAGCACTGAGGCAAGCATGTGCTTCTGAGCTACACTCAGGCCCCAAGAATGAATATTTTCCCAGAAGAGCTCCACTGTCCCAGCAAAAAGATGAGGTCGATTTGTTCAGTGAGCTGCGGCACGGCGGTGCATACCCGTAACCCCAGTGCCGGGAAAGCAGGCAAGGCGATTTCCTTGAGTTCGAGGCCAGCTTGTGTTGCCTCGTGAGCCGCCATTGCTGCATCCGTTGAGAGGGACGCCTGTGTCTGCTGACTACTTCTGACCCGGCTCCCTCCATCCCACACCAGCCCCGAGTCAGGGGCCCAAGGAAACTGCAGCGCAGCCTAATTGATAGAGCTGGGCAAGAGCTTTATTTATTTATTTACCTTTTATTTTGGCAGAACAGGGGACTGATCTCAGGTCCTTGCATTTGCCAGAGAAGAGCTTATTCCATTGAGCCATCTCCCTGGCCCCAAGAGCTTTAGTAAAATACTTCAATTAGCAAAATAAAGATGTAGAGTTTCAGAATTTTTTCCATAATATTACTATGTTTGTATGATAAACTTATGGCAAGAACCCTGGATTTGTTGATATTTATGCCAAAATTTTATCCATCTATCTATCTATCTATCTATCTATCTATCTATCTATCTATCTATCTATCATCTATCTATCTACAGTCTGAGATACTGAAGCCAGAGCCTTTGCACTGAGCTATATCCTCTGGCCTTTTAGAAATATTTTTGTAAGTTCTACACCATGGTGTGCTCGAACTTGTGATCCTCCTGCCTCAACCTCAAGTGGTGGCATTGTAGACACATGCCACCACTCCTATCCTGTTTTATTTATTTATTTTTGGCAGAACTACAGATTAAACTCAGTCTCTTGCCTTTGCCAGGGAAGTGCTTATTCCCCTGAGCCATCTCCCCGGCCCCCATCCTAGCATGTTTTATGTTTAAAGGTGTTTCTGATCAGCCCTGGTAAACTTAAGTACATCGGAGAAAATGTTTGGGAGGATTTTACACATACACACAGTGGTTGTCACATCTTGTAGTGGTAAAAGATCCAGCTCAGGTTCTGACTGAATTCCTGGTCTGGGTCAGTCAGGACCAATTAGACCTAGTGGGATGGCAGAATTTTTTTTTTTTTTTTTTGGCAGAACCAGGGATTGAACTCAGGCCCTTGTGCTTGCCAGGGAAGCACTTATTCCACTGAGCCATCTCCCCAGCTCCAGGATGGCAGAATTTAAAGCTGCATAACAAGTGTTGGCAAGGATGGGGAGAACCTGGAAGATGCCAAGACGTACACACAACCGGTGGGGATATGAAGGGACTCAGTGAGATAGAAAAGTTTTTCATTTCCTCCAAACACCAGACACAGAGGTTGGAGTCTAACACAGCAACTGCTCCCGTAGTAACAATGGGGAGAATTAGAGCCTGGCTCTGCACTGGGGCAATTTCCATAATAGCCACAGAGTGGAGTCAGTGCAAATATACCTCAGTACAGGAGCAGCTGATCAAGCCGGCATTGATCTCTACTGTGGAATATTATTCGGAAGTAAAAATGGAATGAAATTCTGACAAATGCTACAGCGTGAACGAACCTGAGCAATCCTATGCTAAAGGAAAGGTGCTAAAAACCACATCAGGGCTGGCAAGATAGCTCAGCAGTCCAAAGCGCCTGCTTAGACAAGCTCTCAGGGACCGCGGTTCAATCCCCAGCACTACATACCATGCCAGCCCCTCCCCCAGGGCGGGCTGAGCTGACCCCCCCCCCGCAAAAAAAGAATCCGTGATGTGTAGCGAGACACTGTAATAAATAAATAAATTAAAATAAATAAATAAATAAATAACACATCATAGGTAACTCTGTTGTCTGCAATGCCTGGGACATGTGAACACACAGAGACACAAAACAGACACGTGGCTTCCAAGGGGTGGAAGGAGGCAGAGTGGGGAGTGACCGTGGGTGAGTCCCGATTTCCTTTGGCGTTCATGAAAAGGGTTTTGGTAGTTAGAGGTGATGCTGCACATTGTTGTGAGTGTGACAAAGGCCACTTGGTTGTACTCCTTAAATGGTGACTCATAGGGACGGGATGTGGATCTTTGTATTCGCAAGGCCCTGGGTTCAACTCCCAGCCTATTTTGGACACTGAATTTTCTTTAAAATTATTTATAGGGTCAGGAATAAGCTCAGCGGCACAGCACCTGTCTGGCAAGTGCAAGGTCCTGAGTTTGGATATATATATATATATATATATATATATATATATATATATATATATATATATATATATATCAGAGGGGGTAGTGAATACCTGTAACCCCAAGCACTCAGGAAGCTGAGGCAAGAGGGAGGGAGTTGAAGTTACTCTCACTGGGAGTTTGAAGTTACATAGTGAGTTCAAAGCCAGCTTGGATTACAAGCAAGACCCCATTTCAAAAAGTTATTTAAATAAGTAAGGCATGATGGTGCACACCTGCACTCTCAACACTCGGGAGGCTGAGGCAGGAGGATCCATGTGAGTTCAAGGCCAGCCTGGACTATATTGCAAGACCCTGTCTCAAAAACAGTTGGAGGGGAGGGCTGATGAGATAGCTTAACAGACTAAGTGCCTGCTTAGGCAAGCTCAGGAACCAGGGTTCAATCCCTGGCACCACACACCACGCTGGCCCCACCCCCGGGCATGCTGACCTGGCCACCGAGTCCAGGCCTGGTGGCTCACGCCTGTAATCCCAGCATTGGGGAGGCTGAAAACAGGAGGATCACTATGAGTCTGAGCTGCAGAATGAGAACCAGTACCAAATACATTTTAAAAAAAGAACCTTTGGAGGGGGCATCTTTTTACCTCTGAATCCATTTCCAACCATCTTATCTGTTATTTTGAGACAAGGTCTCATTAAGTCACTAGGTTTGCCAGTCTGGGATCAAACTTGTGATTCTCCTGCCTCAGTCTCCCAGAGTCCTGAGACTACAGGTGTGCACCACCGCACCCGACTTATATTTTCCACATTCTATGTCTGACTCTTCTCTCCTTGTTGGGACAAATACCTGACAGTCAAAATGAAGGAAGGAAAGGTTTATTTGGTTCACAGTCAGTAGAGCTTTCAGTCCATACTCAGCTGGCTCCAAGGCAGAGTGGCACATGGCCGAGAGCAACCCTTTCAAGGCAGCAGCAAAGAGCAAGAGCAAAGGGAGGGACTGGAGAGATGGCTCAGTGGAAGAAGCGCTTCCCTGGCAAGCTCAAAGGCCTGAGCTCAATCCCTGTTCCACCAAAAAAAAAAAAAAAACAAAAGAGCAATGGCAGAGGCCTCAGCTCAGCCAGGCAGCTAGCTCACCTCTCTGCTTCCCTAACATTGTAACACAAATTATTTGTCCCAGGGCAGGCAGCACCCACAACCACAGTAATCCATCACAAACTCCACAAGCTGCCCCCTGACTGCATGAGGCTTTGGGGGGACACATATGCCATATACACAAATCATAATACTCTATGAGTAATGTAAGTTTTTTGTAACTTGAAAAAATAGAGCAGAAATAGCAAAATAGGCTATTATCCACAGTCCAACGACAAACTCCATATCCTTTTTTTTTTTTTGGTATTTTAGGGAAGCATCTTCAGGGTTCAGGGTCTCACTAATAGATCGAACTCGTAGTGATTCTCCTGTTCACAGCCTCCCAAGAGCTGGGATTACAGGCCAGCACCACCACGCCCAATCTCAACTGCAGTCTCAGTGCATTGGGTGGCGGGGGCGGCATGCCAGGCCCAGATTGAACCCCTGGCCCTGCGTCTGCTTGCAGGCACTTTAATCCGCTGAATCACTTGGCCGGCCCCCCCCTTATCATGTTGATGTATATCAAAACCATTGCTGAATATCCGCTGTAGTAACAGCGCCTGACCTGTAATGTGCTTACAGTAAATATTTATTATGCGTCAGTCTCTGGGTCTTTATTGGGAGAAAGTTATAAACAAAGCAAATTTCATCATAAGCCAGAACATAGCTACCGCTCTGAGTCACTCAGTATCTTTTTTTTTTTTTTTTTTTTTTTTTTTTTTTTTTTTTTTTTTTTTTTTTTTTTTTTTTTTTTTTT
>PVKA01016127.1:0-30380 GCA_004027165.1 Ctenomys sociabilis | reverse complement strand
TTTGACTTTTTTTTTTTTTTTTTAATGTATTAGTGCAGGGTCTACGGGGTCTTGCTATACAGATCGGACTCGTAGTGATCCTCCTGTTTGCACCCTCCCAAGTGCCACCCACTCCGTGTGCCCCAGGGGCGGGGCCAGCACGGCAGGCTGGGGATGGAAGCCTGGTCCCTGCGGCTGCCTAAGAAGGTACTTTAATCCGCTGAGCTATTGGGCCAGCCCTTTGATTTTCAGTCTTGGGAAAACAGAAAATGCATTGCAGTTGGGCCTGCCTTACAGGGCAGCAGCTGACCATGCAAGGAGGCAGCCTTAAGGTCATCCTTTCGAATCCGGTTCAGAAGCAGATGCTAAAAGGGGATGGTGAACCTTTTAGAGACAATAGCCCACACTTGAAGCCCAAGCCCACTCACACATCACAAAGTGCCAGCACTGTGACTAAACTGGAATATTAAGGTTTCAGTTTAGAAAAAAACAAAACACAACTCTATATCAACATCGTTTGTCTTAACAGAAAAACAGATAACACGCACGGCACAAGTTCTCCACCACTGTTCTAAGATATTTACTTTCTTTTAAAAAATTTTGTTTACTTATTTCTTAGAGCCAAAGTCTCCAAGTTGCCCAGAACTTCTGTGCTTAAGCAATCATCCTTTTTGTGTATTTGTTTTGCTTTTTTTTTTTTTAAACAATCATCCTGCCTCAGCCTCTTAAGTGGTTGGGATGACAGAGACTCCTGCCAGAGTACACTAAATATCAATTTCTTGAAATATATCCAGCCACATCTCATGAAAGAAAACAACCTCAGCCGGGCACTTTGGTGCCTGCCTGTGGTGATCCCAGCCCTTAGGAGGCCGAGGCAGGAGAACTGCCACAAGTTAGAAGTCAGCCTTGGCTACGTAGCAAGATCCTAGGTAGAAAACAGAGAGAGAAGGAGAGAGAGGGAGAAGGAGAAAGAGAGAGGGAGAGGAAAAGAGAGAAGAAGATGGAGAGGGAGAGGAGAGGGACAGGAACAGAAAGAGAGAGAGGGAGGGAGAGAGAGGGGTAGGGAGAGAGAAGAAATGGGAAGGAAGGAAGGAAGGAAGGAAGGAAGGAAGGAAGGAAGGAAGGAAGGAAGGAAGAAAAAAGCAAAGCAAAGCAAAGCAAAGCAAAGCAAAGCAAAGCAAGAGCAAGCTGGGGAGACAGCTCTGTGGTCTAAACACCTGCCTGGAAAGCACAAGGACCCAGGTTAGATCCCTCAGTACCACATGCCGTGCCCCCAAGCCAGCCACTGAAACCAAGCGTGGTGGTGCTCACCTGTAACCCCAGCGCTGGGGAGGCTGAGACAGGAGGATCACTATGAGTCCCAGGTACATAGCAAGACCCTGTATCAAATAAATAATTTTTTAAAGTAATAATATATATATATATATATATATATATATATATATATATATATATTTTCTACTTCTGGGTCCAGAAGTCCAAAGCCAGGACTGTAGATGGCAGCCTTCTGGCTGCTTCCTCTCCTGGTGGAGGAGCAGTGAGAGGCCTAGGCTCCTCGGCTTCCCTCCTAACTCAGTGGGATTCAAGCCAAAGCCTTGGAGGTGAGGGGCAGCCCCGCCCTTATTTATTTATTTATTTACTTACTCACTCACTTACTTACTTACTTACTTACTTTTCTTTTGTGGCAGGGTCTTTCTAACACTCTCTAACTTGCCACCCTCCTCTCTCAGCCTCCCAGAGGGGTGGGATTCCAGGCATGTGTTAACACAACCAGCTTCAAGTGTCTTTAAAAAACTCATTATGTAGGCTGGAAAGGTAGCTTGGCAGCCTGAGCACCTGTCTGGTCAAGCACAAGGACCCAGGTTCAATCCCAGGTACTGCATGTCATGCCGGCCCCTTATTCATGGACCAGACACACGAACCACCAAAACCAGGTATAGTGGCACGTGCCTGCAGTCGCAGCACTCAGGAGGCTGAGACAGAAGGATCTTGGTAAGTTTGAGACCAGATTGGGGGCTATAAAAGCGAGCACAAGGCTGGCCCTAACTGCACAGTGAGAACCTGCCTCAGAAAACCAAAATGCATAGAAAAATAAGTAAGTTTTTTTTTTTCCTTCTATAAAATGGAAACAGTAATCTTATGTACCAGTCACAGTGTGGTGCAGTTATAGGCATGAAATTA
Organism: Ctenomys sociabilis; assembly: GCA_004027165.1. NCBI lineage: Eukaryota > Metazoa > Chordata > Mammalia > Rodentia > Ctenomyidae > Ctenomys > Ctenomys sociabilis. Next base: position 28,220 of record PVKA01016127.1, on the reverse strand, counting down.
AGCAAGTGCAGCTGAGCTCCGCGCTCAGCATAAAGAACTCCATAGAGGCGAATTAAGGCCATAGCGGGTGTGAAGTGTGCATCTGTCTTTACGTGATGGGATCGTGAGTGGCTTCTTTTTTGTGTGGTTTTTCTATTTTTATGTTTTTAAAATTTTATTAGAGACCAAGCATGGTGGAGAACACCTATAACATAAGCACGCGAAGACTGACGCAGGAGGAGTTCTTCGAGTTTGAGCCCAGCCTGCCTTACAAAGTGTTATAGGCCAGCCTGAACGACAAAGTGAAACCCTGTCTCAAAACAAAGATTAAAAAAAAAGTTGTATCGGTGTTATGGTCTGTGTCTAGGTTTCCCCCCGGGGCCTTGAGCAGTCCAGGAGCGGCTTCTGGAGTTGTGGTTGATTATTGTGGGCGCGGATGGGGCACCTGCCCCGGGGCAGGTGATTTGCATTACAAAGTGAGGAGGGAGAGGGGCAAGCGGCGGCTAGAGCTGCAGCCCGTCCCTGCGCTCTCTGCTCGCTACCGCCACCCTGAAAGGTTGCTCTGGGCCTCGTGCGGCTCTGCCTTGGAGCCAGTCAAGCACGGACTGAAACCTCCACTGACTGTGAGCTAAATAAACCTTTCCTTCCTTCATTTTGTGTGTCTGGTATTTGTCCCAGCAACGAGAAAAGAGTAACTGATACAATTGGTATATTTTAGCTATCCATAATAATCCAATTTCATAAGGAGCTTATTCCTTTTTTTTTTTGGCAGAACCAGGAATTGAACGCAGGCCCTTGTGCTTACCAGGGAAGCACTTATTCCACTGAGCCATTTCCCCAGCCCAAGAAGCTTGTTCCTACACGTGATATATATATATATATATATATATATATATATATATATATATATATATGTGTGTGTGTGTGTGTGTGTGTGTGTGTGTGTGTGTGTATGTATATATGTATATATATATATATATATATATTTTTTTTTTTTTTTAAATGTATTTAGTATGGAGTCTACAGGTCTTACTACACAGCTTGGACTCCTATTGATCCATCTGGATTCAGCCTCCCAAGTGCTGGGATTATAGGCACCTGCATGCCCATTCTGTCACTACTTCAGCGCACCCCAGGACAGGGGCCAGCACTGCATGTGGTGCCAGGGATCGACCCCAGTCCCTGTGTCTGCCTAAGCAGGTATTTTAGTCCACTGGCTATCTGGCTGGCCCTTAGGTCTTTAAATTTGGGAGGTTTTTTTTTTTGTTGTTGTTGTTGTTGTTGTTTGCAGAACCAGGGATTGAACTCAGGCCCTTGCACTTGCCAGGGAAGCACTTATTCCATTGAGCCATCTCCCTGGTCTGATGATTTTTCTTTCTTTCTTTCTTTCTTTTTTTTTTTTTTTTTTTTTTTTTTTTTTTTTTTTTTTTTTTTTTTTTTTTTTTTTTGAGTTCTTTATGTATTCTAGATAGTAGTCTTTTGTCTGAGGAATAGATGGAAAATATCTTTGATCCACTTCAACTTAGTTCAGTTCATGGTAAAAGATACAGGTCTAGTTTTTCTTTGGCATGTGGAAAGCCAGTTTTTTCAGCACCATTTATTGCCGAGGCTATCTTCCACTGAAGATTTTTGGTTCTGTAGTGGATTGGCAACTGGTGGTCAGCTCGTTATGCCCCGCGGAACTGAACTAGCACGGTGCCGGGTGTGCGAGGCCTGCCTGAGGGTTGTGGCCAGCAGCAAGAGGCAGAACTGAGCTGCTGTTGGCGCGCTGTTAGGGAACATGCTGTTAGGGAAGCTGCCTGCAGAAGCCCTTGGAGCTGTTGGGAGCCGCTGTTCTCTTGGGCGGTTCTACTTGTCAAGACTATCAACATCTGACCTTGTCGTGCTGGCATTTCCTGCTGAACTTGGCTGCTCTTGTCGGAGGAAGCGCCTGGAACCGTGTTGCTCAGAATGGCTGCAGTGTGCTTTGGGGGAGCGCCGGTCCTCACCTTGAGCATTGCCTCCTGGCTCAGGAAGGGAAGATGGTGCACTGCTCAGTCTCCTGGAGAAGCTTGTGTGTTGTCCTTCCCGATGGGAACTTGGCTTTCTTCATCCTTGCTGGAGGAGCTTGGGACCTCACTGTTGCTGCCCCCAGCAGAGAAGAACACTAGAATAACAGTGTTATTCTAGTTGTTTTTTTTTTTTTTTTTTTTTTGGTTCCAAATGAATTTTAGGATTATTTTCTCTAATTCTGTGAGATACATTATTGGTATTTTGATTGGGATTATATTATATCAGTATAACAATTTTGGAAGTATGGCCATTTTACTATATTGGTTCTTCCTACCTGAGAACAAGGGATATCTTTCATTTTCTGATCTTTTTGATCTCCTTTTGCAGAGTACTGTATTTTTTTCTTTTTGATTTATCAGAACATCCATTGATCTTTATTTCATCTGACAAAAATCTGCATTATTAAGACAAGTTACAAAATTTGAGCTTATATTGAATCTGACAAAGTTCTTACAGTTGCTAGAATATTTAAGAAGCATCAACTGAGAAGGAAACAAGAAGTGTCACATGCAGATGCTCCTGGCAAAGGGAAACTGTACCTGCAAGTGAAATTATATTTATTATTATGATTATTTGTGGAAGCAGGGATCAAACTCAGCACCTTGTGCTTGCCAGGGAAGCGCTTACTCCACTGAGCCATCTTCCCAGCCCTCTTTCTTTTTTTTTTTTTTGCATTTAGGACAGGGTCTACAGGATCTCACTATGTAGAGTGGACTCGTAGTGATTCTGTTTTCTGGAGAAAACAATACCAAGTGCTGGGATTACAGGCATGCCCTACCATGCCCAGTCTCAATCGCCATCTCAGCGCACCTGAGGGCCAGGGCCAGCATGGCATGCCGGGGATTGAACCCCAGCTGCTGCGCTCTGCCTAAGCAAGCACCTTAGCCCACTGAGCTATCTGGCTGGCCCTGTAATTTTATTTTATTTTTCATTTTTTATTTTTTTGGCAGAACTGGGGATTGAACTCAGGCCCTTGCACTTGTCAGGGAAGCACTTATTCCACTGAGCCATCTCCCCAGCCCCCGTAATTTTCAATGTAAAGGTTTTTTACTTCCTCGGTTAGATTGATCCCTAGGCATTTCTTCTTTTGGGGGGAGGGGGGATGCTATTGTGGCTTTTGTTTTGTTTGAGAGAGGATCTCACTATGTAGTGCAGGTTGACCTTGAACTCATTTATGTAGCCCAGGTCAGCCTTGAATTCACAGAGATCCTCCTGCCTCAGCCTCCCAAGGGCTGAGATGACAGGTGTGCACCACCAGGCCCAGCTTGTGAAAAGTGTTGTTCCCTTGATTTCTCTCTCAGTGTTTGTTGTTTGTGTACAGGAATGCTACTGATTTTGAGTGTTGACTTTATTACAAGTAATTTAAGATCAAGTACAACTGTTTCCTACACTGCCAGTGCACACGGGTCTCCAAATGTGGCTAATTGTGCAAGAGGTTGTAGCTCAAATATCTTAATGTTGCTCTCTTAAGTCTACCCTTGTCCCTAGTTTAAGTTTATCCTAATCCTGGGTTCAATACCCCAGGACCAATAAATAAATACATAAATTAACTTGAGATTTGTCCTATTTCCCTACAAAATATTTTTGTGCAGTGTAAAATGGTGAAGTGACTCACCAGTTCAAAGAGGCCATTCTAAGAGTTAATTTGAATTAGAAGTGGTAAGTAGATTCAGTCAGATGAAACAAAACCACTTTTCACACAAAGCTAGAAGAACTATTTTGGAAGTCTGGCAACAGTGCCTACAAGAAAAGGCTATTTTAGCCAAGTATGGTGGTGTCCACCTGCAATCCCCAAACTCGGGACACTGAGGCAGGAGGATCACTTCACATTTGAAGCCAGCCTGAGCTACACAGCAAGACCCTGTCTCATTAAAAAAAAAAAAAAAGGACCAGGGATATTATTCAGCAGCACAGCACTTGCCTGGCAAGTTCAAGGTCCTGAGTTCAGTTCTTAGTGCAAAAAAAAAAAAAAAAAGATTAGCATGCTGTTTGGGAATGTCATTCAAATGTCATTCAACCTCATGGCTACCTAGTATATAAAAATTGCTACAAGTTTCATAACCCTAGAAGGTGTAAAGACTTCAGAATTAAAGTGCATAAAAGGCTGGCATTTTAAGGAAATGATGAGACATATATGCAATCTTTTTTTTTTTTGTATTTTTAGGACAGGGTCTACAGGGTCTCAATGTGCAGGTCGGACTCATAGCACCTGCTCAGCCTTCCGGGAGCTGGGATTACAGGTGCACACTGCGATGCTCAGTCTCAATCACAATGTCAGTGAGCTGGGGGGGGGGGCACAGCAGGTGAGGGATCAGCCACTGTGGCTGCCTAAGCAGGTGCCTTAATCCCCTGAGCTATTTGGCCAACTTTTCTTTCTTTCTCTTTCTCTTTCTTTCTTTCTTTCTTCCTTTCTTTCTTTCTTTCTTTCTTTTTTCCTTTCTTTCTTTCTTTCTTTCTTTTTTGAGACAAGTTCTCACTATGTAGTTCTGGCTAGCATGATGGCGACCCTCCTGCCTCAGCCTTCCCAGGTGTGCACCACCCACACTTAGTTGACGTCTGCCTCTCTGTAAGATTTCACAAGAAGTGGCGGTGAAGAGCACTCCTCTTTTCATCTTGTAGAGCCTCAAACTGGAATTTCCAAGGCAGCTCTCTCCCTGCCGGATCCTGCCGATCCCGCCGATCCCGATGCGTGCCCGGTTCATATCACTGACCCGTTCAGGTTGCGCTGTTTCTGTCCAGCCTGGCTGTAAACGGGCCAGCACGCCAGGCTGTCTGCCTGGGACTGTAAACAGCGGGCAGAGAGGCAGGCTTAGGGAGTTCTCTGTGTGAGTCATCAGCCAGCTTAGTGGCGCGGCAATTAGGGGTTTAATAAACGTGCTGGTCGTGGGCTTTCAAATGAGACTGATTCCCATTCATTATCTTCATGGTCCAGCCCGGCCTCCTGAGAAGCAGGAGAAACTGGACTTGATCTGTTTTTGCTGCCTTGGGAGCTCTGAAAGCTGGTGCCAGATGCACTTAGAGCTCTAGCAGTGATGTCTGTGACACTGTATTTGCCTATTTCTGTAGCTGTTTGATGTAGTATTTTTACATATTCTTAGAAAATCAAAATGTTTTAAAACTCAACCTTGGGTCTATTCAAAGAGCGGACTTTCAAGTAGGTGGTGAATTACAGTACTTCATTTTTGGTTTCACCAATTACGGCTAAGGAGGGGAGGCTCAAATTTTGATTTTGGGGGAGAGTGGGGGTGCTGGAAGAAACCCAGGGCCTTACACCTGCGAGGCTGTGCCCTACACTGAGCTACAACCACGGCTCTTTTTTCCACCCTTGTTTTGTTTTCTTCCCTGAGTAAACAGGAGCCAGGTGCAGGACAGCACGACTGCAGTCCCTGCACTCTGGGAGGCTGAGACAGGAGGATCACAAGTTCAAGGGTATCTCAGGCTCTTCAGCTAGGATTTTTTAAAAAAGGGTTTTGGGGGAGACGCTAGGGGTGTTGGAGAGGTAGCTTGGTGCAAAGCTTGGGGTTCCATCCCCAGTACTATGAAAAATTATTTTGATCAGAAAGATAGGGTCCAACATACGGTGCAGAAGGAAGACAGTCTGTCCTCAGGGAGAGCATGCATCGGCAGCGGACCGGCTAGCAGAGGGTGGTGCTTAGGAGCTGTGGTGGGAGGTGGCCTGAGCAGGCAGCCTGGGGTGCAGAGAAGTGGAAGGCTGTGATTTCCGGGAAAAGAAAAGCAGCTGCACAGGAGGAGGTGAGGAGGTAGAGGATGGAGCTGACTGGCAGATGGTGCCGGGGGAGTCAGGGCGCAGACACCGCATTGCATCCAGCTGATCCAGCTGTGGACTCTGCATCAGGATCAGGAGTAGGGGGAGGTCAGGAGGAGCACGTGTGCCTGAGAAGTGGACAGACCCCCAAGGGCTGGGCGAGACCAGGCCGGGCAGAGGAGACCATGAAGACTGAGGCAGGAGAGGCAGTAGGAACACGGAGAGGGAGGGAAGAGGTATCAGTCACATAAGTGATGGCGGAACTGGGCGTAGTGGCACAGGTCTGTAACCGCAGCGTCTGGGAGGCTGAGGCAGGAGGATCACCTCAAGTTTGAGGCCAGCCTGGGCTACACACTGGGTTCAAGACTAGTGTGAACTACATAGTGAGATTCTGTCTCAAAAGAAAACAAAACAATCACAAGTGTGATGGTGGTGTATACCAGTGTTGTGAAGAGCAGTTTTGCTAGCCGGTCTAAGAACACTTGTCACAGCTGGTGCACATCTGGAGGATGTGTTATATCCTGTAACCTGAAGGACACCCCCTCCCTCCCCGCAAAGACTAACCTGGCTGTTCATGATGGTGGAGCCTGGCCTCATGGAAAATCCCTGGTTGGTGTGTTCACATTTTCCCTGCTTAGTATAACACTATGTATAGCGTGATTTCAAAACATATTTCTATGTATTACGGTAGTTATAGGGCCAGTGAGATAGCTCAGTGGGCTAAGTGTCTGCTTAGGAAGGGCAGGGATGGGGGTTGATCTCCAGTAACAGGTGCCGCGCTGGCCCTGGCCCAAGGTGCCCTGAGCTGGTCACAGAGACCAGGTGTGCTGGTGCACGCATGTAATCCCAGCACTGAGGAGCTGAAAACGGGAGGATCACTAGGAGTCTGAGCTGCGTAGTGAGAGAGACCCTGTACCAAATACATTAAAAAAAAAAAAAAAAAGAATATAGTAGTTGTAATCCAGAATGTTGTCAAATACAGTTGAAAGCAATGTTTTTTAAAAGCAAACAGTCAGGTGGCATCTAGCTATAATCTCAGCTACTCTGGAGCTCAAATGAAAAAAAATGAGTCAGGAAAAAAAAGTTTTTAGTTGAAGTCTCAGCGCCACAAGACAAAGCAAACAAATAGCAGTTAAATACAACAAAAAAATAAATACAATTTGCTTATTAATTTTTTTGGGGACAGGGTCTTACTTTATAGCCCAGGCTAGGCTTGAACTCCCAGCAACTCTCCTGCCTCAGCCTCCCAACTAGCTGGAATCACAGATGTGCATCCCCACACCAGTCAACTACTCTCTGTTCAGCAGACTTGCCATTTCCAAACGTTGAATGGTGGCCCTCCGAAAAAGATGTCCACCCAGTACTTGTACAGGTGACCTCATTTGCAAATGGTATCTTTGCAGACAGATGTCAGTTAGGTTCCCAATATGAGATCACTGTGGATTATTTATTTCTTTGTTATAGTTTTCAGCTCTGGGGATGGAACCCAGGACAAACATTTTGTCACTGAGCTATGTACCCTCAGCCCAGAGACTGTCCGGGGCTACAAGGGTGGGCCCTAAATCCAGTGTCCAGTGTCTTCATAAGAGGAGTAGACCCAGAGGAGAATGTCACATGGGGACAGAGAGTGGGAGTGGCGTGATAACCCACACAAGAAATGCTGGAGCCACCGTTGGCTGAAGGACGCAGAAAGCGGAGACCTCGGCAGTCCTCATGGCACAGACTCCGCCCACGCTGCAGGTTTCCCCTCTGCCTCCAAAGCTCCCAAACAGTTTCTATTCAATCCACCACTGTGCTAATTCCATACTATTACAGGCAACTAAGTTAGGTAGAAGTGAGCACAGTCAGAGATCATCAGAGAAGGACTGTACCCGCGAGGAAGTCAGCGAGAGGACCAGAGACATCAGACTTGTGGCTGGCGGTGAAGACAGCCAGGCCTGGGGGGTGCAGACATCATAGCCAGGCCTGTGGGACAAACAGCAACCTGAGATTCTACTGCAATCAGCACTTCCGGGTCCAAGGGGCCCAGAGAGGGACGGGGCGCATGCGTGGGTGGAGGCACGGGGCGCATGCACGGGTGGAGGCACGGGGTGCTTGCGTGGGCAGCCAGCACACCCTGACCTGTGCGCCCTTCCCAGAATGCCTTTGTTCCAGGCAAGTGCTTATTCTACTGAGCTATCCCCTGACCCCTTAGAATGCCTTTGTTCCTTCCTTGCTACATGACCTGCCTCCCCCCTGGATGGATATTAGCTAAGCAGCAGTACTTATAATCATATGAGTCGACTGTAATCTGAGCCATGTTGTACCACGTTGTGAATATAAACTACCCTTGACAAAGGGCCTTTGGTGGCAAGCTGCTTGGGACCCTCCTGTCTCCCAGGAACTCTCCATATGTCTTTCCTACGGGTAGCCTGCTTTGTCTCTTGGAATTCATTCTTTGATATTCAGGAACAGGAACTTGGCACAGCTGATATCTAGCAGGTTGGGGATTATATTTCTCCTAGATCATTATTGGAGGCCCCAGTGAGGTAGTTGCAAGGGGTGAAAGTTTGCTCTCATTTCTTGGCACCCCTAAAACATTTTGATTGCACTCGCTTTTGGGACTCCACTAGGTAATCAACACTTGTCATTCTTTGTTGCTTGCTTACTGCCAGCTATTGGTTCTGTATGCCTCATGCCTCAGTTTTTCTTGTCCAAATACTAAAAGGCTTAAGCTGGAAAATTGAAGCAAGGAAAATTGTGATGGCTGTTATTTGGGTTTCTGACTTATTTGGCGTTTATGAGAAGGCCTGGTTCCTTGTCCTGGTCAGCTTCTGGAGATTGTGACTGACAGCTTGCACACTTGGGCACATTTGAAAGCTCATGTGGATTACCAGGGAGATAGCTCCGTGGCATGAGCACCTGCCTGGCAAGTGTAAGGTCCTGAGCTTGATCCCTGGTACCAAAAAACAACAAAACAAAACAAAAAAACCCTCAAGTGGTGGCTATGGGGCAGGTCTTTAAAAAATAGAACAAAACATTTATTTATTTGTTTATTTGGCACAGGATCTTGCTACACAGCGTGGACTTGTAGTGATCTTCCTGTCTCAGCCTCCCTAGCACTGAGTTTAGAGGTATGTGTGTGCCAAGACCAGCACATCATGCAGTACCAGGGACTGAACCTGGATCCTCACACTTGCCAGGCAGGTACTTAGACCACTGAGCTACCTCCCTAGCTTCCTAGGGCAGGTCTTGCAGTTCGCCTCTGTGGGGATGTCATTATCAGTATCAGGATTTTTGTGTTTTTCCCCTGGGAATCTTTTTCTTCTCCAATTGAAGCTCCTGGACCCTCAGAAAATGAGTGCTCGCCTATAACGGCTGAAGGAAGATGTGTTCCCTTTAGACCAGAGACTCCATCCCTGGGTTCACAGGCAATGGGAAACTACACTCTTCTAGAAAGACACAAGGTAAGGCACAGTCTCTCCAGCGCCTGTGGGAGGGTGCTTCCTTCCACCAGTGGGAGAGACAGCAAAGACCGCAATCTCTGGGCAGTGCCAGGGACAGCTGCCTCCAGAAACACCTGTGTCCCAGAGCCCCAAAGGCTGCAGCTCCAAGGAGCAGCTCCAGCCTGCTGTTGGCTTGCATTCCCCTCACACTCTCCCTACAAAGTTTTAAAGTAGTCTGTTCAGGTTGCTTGCTCAGGGACTTCGCCTCAGTCTCCCCAGTACTAGGAGTATAGGAATGCACCTCTATGCCGCTCCCCTGGACCATGTTCTTAAAAACTGGTCTAGATTTAATCTTCAAGCTGTGAAAAAGAAAAGAAAAAGATGTGGCTGGGGAGATGGTTCAGTGGAGTAAGGGCTTCCCTGGCAAGCGCAAGGGCCTGAGATCAATCCTCGATTCCGCAAAAAAAAAAAGAAAGAAAGAAAAGGAATAAAAGTGTTTTAGTCTAAATTGTTCTGCCTGTCTGCCTTTAGGAGGACAGAACAGGAAAGTGGGGAGCAACTTCACTCCTTCAGGAATGCTGCTCCAGTTGACCAGCTGGGAGGCTAGGATGGGGCTGCCCAGGTAGGAAGAGGCTGCCCAGGTAGGATGGGGCTGACCGGCTAGAATAAGGCACAGTCTTCATAGTCTGTGGATTTCACAAATAAAAGAGACATTCCTAGAGTTCAGTTATAGATTTAAATAAGAACAAGTATAAACTCATCAGCCTACATCCCTTCTTTGAAACAGTTCTGTCCACCATGGTAGCACACACCTGTAATTCCAGCATTCAGGAGGCTGAGGCAGAAGGGTTGGCACAAGTTCGAGGTCAGCCTGGGCTGCATAGTGAATTCAAGGGCAATCTGGACAGCAAAACTCTTTACCACAAACAAACAAAACCAAACCAAAAAAAGTCATGGTTTCTACATGTAAAAGATTTTTTTTTGTCTCTTTCTCCTCCTTATTGTTATAATTTATTACAAGAGCTCTCTATTAATTATTGGCCTATAGGAAAAGTTGTGACTAGTCTATTTATAGTTCCAAACCTGAAAACTGTAAAAGGGTTGGCCAATACATCTAAGGGAGCACTCTGACTTGAAAGTAAGTGCTTTATATGTCTGTCTGTCTGTTTAATCTGTGTTAATAACCAGTTAAAACACCTGCAGCTACTTCATTTAAGACACATATTTTTTGAACTCAACAATTTATTTTTCTTTGCTTTTTTTTTTTTTTTTTAGACTTAATTCATTTTATGTTCATTGTATAAAAACCCTTTATGTTGTAGCTACTGCTGGAGCTGGAGTCCTCTGGACAGAGACTCTGGTGTGGGTTTTCCAGAATGGTTGGTGAATTCCTGATAAGGAGACTTGGTGAACACAGTCTTTTTCCAGAGCTCGGGGGTCAGATAGCTGTAGGTCTTGGAGATGGCATCAAAGGTGGCCTTAGCAAAGTTGCCCAAAGTAGCAGTCAGTGCAGCCCCTGGCAGAGGTGCAGCAGTCATCGATACCAGCCATCAGCAACAGCTTCTTGGGCACAGGGGCTGAGACGATGCCAGTGCCTCTGCCAGGGGCAGGGATCAGATGCACCAACACAGAGCCACAGCAGCCCACCACCTTGCAAGGAACAGTGTGGGGCTTGCTGATCTTGTTTCCCCAGTAGCCTCTCCTCAGGGGGACAATGGAGAGCTTGGCCAGGATAATGGCCCCACGAATGGCAGTGGCTACTCCCTTGGAACACTTTACACCCAGGCCAACGTGACCGTTGTAGTCCCGGATGGTGACAAAGGGCTTGAATCTGGTCCTCCGGCCAGCACGAGCTTGCTTCTGCACAGGCACAATCTTCAGAACTCCATCCTTGGGGGATGTACCCAGGAAAAAGTCAATGATCTGGGACACCTTGATGGGTAAGGAAAAAAGGTAAATTTCCTCCAGGGACTTGGCCTTCATGTCTTTGATCAGCCGGCCCAGCTTGGTGAGAGGTATCCACTCTTTGTCCTCGGCCTGACCACCAAGGAGCCCGCGGCCTCGGCCCCAGCCCCGCCTGAGCCTCTGCTACACCCGTGACCTCAAAGGCTACTGCCAAAGCCTCCATGCAGCCGCGGCCTCCGGCTCCTTCCTCTGCACTGGCATCATCCACCCTTTGGTGTTTCCCAGAAAAAGAAGTCTAACTCTTTTTGGGATTTCCATGGAAAACTGGTTGTATTTGGAGAGATTTATTTTTTGCTTTTTTGGTGCCATGCACTGAGCGCAGGGCTTCCAGCTTTCTAGGCAGGTGTTCTACCACTGAGCCAAATCCCCAGCCGCCAAAACTGGTTGTATTTATTTTCAGGATAGTGCTCCCTTCGGCAGCACATATACTAAAAAAAAAAAAAAAAAAAAAATTCAGGATAGGCTCAAGGTTTACCTAGGACTTAGAAATAAAACCTTTAAATTTTGGTAACACAAGGATTATATATGATTTAGGTTAGCATGCATGTTAACTTACAGGTATATATTATTTTCTAAAAGTTCTACTTATGTCAGCTGTAGATAAAAAACTCAAGATATTCACTTTCCTGCCAAGCGCAAGGGTCTGAGTTCAATCCCTGGTTCTGCAAAACAAACAACAACAACAACAAAAAACCCTCAAGATATTAGCTCAAATACTTTGGTTCACAAGTTTAACAGGAGGCTAATTTCAATCAGTTGATAAGAGTAAAAATGTCTTTAGAGTTTGGAATGTATTTTCAACCAGGTTGTTAGACAACTAAGATCATATTTAAAAACTAGTTTTTAAAATGTAACGTCTATTATTATTTATATACAATAACTAAAGAGTATGCCGAGTATGGTGGCTCACACCTGTAATCCCAGCACCTGGGAGGCTGAGCCAGGAGGGTCATTGTGAACTTGAGACCAGCCTGGGCTATAAAGTAAGCTCAAGGCCAGCCTGAACTGCTCAGCGAGACCCTGTCTCAAAAAAAAAAAAAAAACTACAGAAATTTTCTTGGCTGAAGATTACATAGACCTCATTTCACAAACTTTTCACAGTACAGGTGACAAACTGAAGTGAGTGAGAACTGAATCAAATTTACCCTTGAAGTCAACACTGAGCTTCACCACTGAATTTGATTCAATTTTCCTCCAGTTTGGTTTGAGACTAGAACTATGGGAATAATTAAAATCATAAACCATACATATGTATGTGTGTGTAATTAACAGGTCGAGACTTCTGGGAGGATGATAGAGTGGTGAACAGCAGAGAAACAGCCTCTGCGATCCGGTGTCAAGACGGCAAGAGAGCAACATGAGAACAAGGAGGGCAGCGGGTCCCTGACACACAGCAAGGGTCTGAAATAAGAACTGAAGCGCATGGCGAGGCAAAGAGAGAGACTTCAGTGTAGAAGGAGGGGGCCAACTGCACTTTCTCCCTGAGCCCTGCCTCGCTGCGTGGGAGGGGCTTGCATCTACAGGGCCCTGGTGACTGTGGTGGCCCCGGAGGCCTCCAGGGAGAAATTCATCAGTGGAATGGGGCAGTGGACACAAGGGACTGCAGCGTCTGGTGAACTATTCAGGTTCAAATGTTTCCAAAGAGAGGGCTATTGGCTAGTAGCCATCTAGAGAGGGACCAGGACGGGGAGATAGCTCGGCAGTCTAAGCACCTGCCTGGCAAGTACAAGGACCCGGGTTCAGTCCCCAGTACCACGTGCCATGCCAGCCCCAGATGCCCAGGCACACCAGGTTGGCTACTGAAACTGGGCACGGTGGCGCATTCCTGTAATCCCAGTGCTGGGGAGGCTGAGACAGGAGGAGCACTATAAATCTGAGCTGTGTAGTGAGAAGACCCTGTAGCAGATAAACAAACAACAGAGAGGGACCAACTGAACTCGGAACTCAGAGCAGCTGGTGGGCTGGCTCCACCTAGCTGCTCTCCCAATATGCAGAGCTGAGTTCAAGCTGGCAGGGGGCGTCTGGAGTACTGTGAACTGAGCAGATCCAGTTCCAGCCTCATAGACCGAAACCACTCTGAGCAACTGGGGAGCTAAAGATGCGGGCTCATGGGTTCTGCCATGAGGCTGTGACTGGCCTGCTGGACTCTGTACCAGTGCCAGCAGAGACATACCACTAATGTGGACATTTTTTTCCTTTTTTTTTACTTTTTCTTGAATACACACACAGACACACACACACACACACACACACACACGTACATGTATGTATGTATTTTCTACAGGGTCTATAGGGTCTCACTACATAGATCGGGCTCATAGTGATCCTTCTGTTTTCAGGCCCCCAAGCGCTGGGATTACAGGCTCACACCACCATGCCCAGTCTCAGTCAGTCACTGTCTCCCGGGAGGTGGGCTGGCACAGCACGTGGGAGGGTAAACTCTGGTCCCTGCATCTGCCTACACAGAAGCTTTAGTCTGCTGAGCTATCCGGCCAGCCCAATTGTATATATATATATATATATATATATATATATATATATATATATATATATATTTTTTTTTTTTTTTTTTTTTTTGGCAGAACTGGAGACTGAACTCAGGCCCTTGTGCTTGCCAGGGAAGCGCTTGTTCCACTGAGCCATCTCCCCGGCCCCTGTTTATATTTTTATATGAGTGCACATTGTTTCTAGTTTCCTTGTTGTCATTGTGTTTTGTGCTTTTTCTTCTTCTCTCTTTCCCTCCTATCTTCTTCACCAGTTTCCCAAAGTTTGCATAATCTTCCTTTGCCCTCCAGTCTCATTTTTCATCTCTTCCTCTTCTGTTTCTCCATTTTCCCCAACTCCTTTTAAATTTTCTCCCCCCCCCAGGGTAAAATAGCTATAATGAAAACTTATTGTATACAATTTTGTTATTTAGTTTTGTTTTGAGACAGGGTCTCAGTGTGTAGTTTCAGGCTGGTCCTGAACTCACTTTCTAGCCCAGCTGGCTTGAACTCAAGAAATCCTCCTGCCTCAGCCTTCCAAGTGCTGAGATTACAGTCATGCGCCACTACTGTTTACAATTCTGTGCTGTGTTTTAGATTTTGGTATAGAACCAGAAATGGAGTTCATACAGATAAAGGTGGCAAATTACTACTTACCACAGTTTGTCGCTTTCTAGGCTGTTTGTGATGCTGTTGCTATTGCTGGTTGTGCTACACTAGCCAGGATGCTGTAATTGTTCTAATCAGTAGTTCTTCCTGGTATGTCAAGACTGAGATTACCTAGGTAGGGGTCACAAAGAATATTACAGGGGCCATGGGGATGCCTGTTTGTAATCCCAGCACTCCAAAGGCTGAGGCACGAAGATTTCTCTGAGTTCAATCTAGCCTGCGCTACAAAGTGAGTTCAGGGCCAACCTGAACTGTATAGTGAGACTGTCTCAAAAAGACTAAAAAAAAAAAAGCATCCCCAATAAATTGAGGCAGAAGGACCTTCCAGCAGCCCACAGCCCAAAGCCAGCTGCACCTAGAAGACATCCCGGAAAGGTAGTCATTTCCCAAGAGTTCTTGACACTAGCAATAAAGCTACTAGCCATAAACAATTTGCAAGCGTCAGCCCAGGAATTAAACTGAAAGAAAACTCATAGAAAATGGAGAGCCGGGCGTGGTGGCGCATGCCTGTAATCCCAGCACTTAGGAGGCTGAGGCAGGAGGATTGTTGTGAGTTCGAGACCAGCCTGAGCTACAAAGTGAGCTCAAAGCCAGCCTGAACTGCATAGGAAGACCCTGTCTCAAAAAGACAAAAAAAAAAAAAGAAAATGGAGAGAGACACGTAAGCAAGATGCAGCCTTAGACTCTCAGCTCACCAAGGGCAGATCCAGGGGGCAACAAGGTGGAACAATTTGTAAGCGATGGCCTGGACTCTGAAGTGGTAACAGCAGAAGTAACAAACCCAATGAATGAGGCTCCAGCAAAAAGTAAATCAGAAATAACTGGGGTTGGGGAGATGGCTCAGTGGAATAAGAGCTTCTCTGGCAAGCACAAGGGCCTGAGTTCAATCCCTGGTTCCGCAAAAAAATAAATAGATAATTTCTCAGATCACTACGGAGATCGTGACTATGATAAAAGGCATGTTAGTGATTCTAGGGCAGATACGGTTAAAAAAGTAGAGAAATTGAGGAAAATGATGGAATAAATGCCTAACATAGGAAAGAGATGGAACTCGTGAAACAGATTCCAACAGATCTCCAGGGGACTAAAGTTCTCATTAAAAGTATGTGCTGCAGGCTGGAGGTGTACTCAGTGGGCATAAGTGCCTGCCTGGCAAGCACAAGGTTCTGAGTTCAAACCCCCAGTACTGCAAAAAAAAAAAAAGTGTATGCTGCAGGATCAGCCAATGTGAAAAGAAATATTTCTGTATTCTTTCTTTTTTCTTTTTGTACTGGGAATCAAACTCAGGACCTTGTGCTTGCCATACAAGTGCTTGTGCCACTGAGCTGTGTCTCCAGCCCAAGATTTCTTAAAAACAGCAGTGGACCATGAACTATCATTCCAACAGCTGCTAAAAGACACAAAGAACAGTAGCATAAGTTTGATCAGAGTCAATGACAAAGTGCTGTGCCTCAATATGGCTGGAGTGAACACTTACCCATTTGTTTTTACTTTTTTAAAAAGTCAAAGACCATGAATACAATTCTACCTATCATTTATACAATGTTGCTTCATTTTACTTTTATTTGGATTTGGGGATCTGCCTCTTATTTATGTAGTACAGGGTCCTGCTATGCAGCTCAGACTCATAGTGACCCTCCTGTCTCAGCCTTCCCAGCTCTGGGATGACAGGTGTGTGCCACCACACCTGGTTTGGGGACTGGCGTGGTGTACCCAAGGTTCCAGGGCTGGCATGGCATGTGGTACTGGGGATTGAACCTGGGTCCTTGCGCTTGCCAGGCAGGTGCTTAGACTACGGAGCTGTCTCCCCAGCCTCAGGCCTTCTATTTGATGTCTATGTTCATAGCCACTGTAGTTTTTCAGAGTTATGTCAAGGATAAGAACTTTTTTTTTTTTTTTTTTTTTTTAATCTTTTTGAGACAGGGTGCAGGCTGGCCTTAAGCTCACTTTGTAGCTCAGGCTGGTCTGGAACTCACAACAATCCTCCTGCCTCAGCCTCCCAAGTGCTGGGATTACAGGCCTGCGCCACCACGCCCGGCTAAGGATAAGAACTTGATGTTAGCCTTCCTTTACTTACTCTTACCGTAAGCACCCAGGAGAGGGCATATAATGGAGAGAAGCACCACATGTTAGTTAGTGTCGAGAAAGTGGTTCGCTTACTATTGGTATGAACTTCAGTCTGTGGCGGTGACAAGGAGAAAGAGACCTACAGCTTGAATTGAGTAGCCGGCAGGGAAGGTTCCTGCCACACTTGCATCAGAACTGCTCTATAGTCCGCTGATGACCATAATTTGAATTGTGTTCTTAAAAGGTCTAGAATATAAAGTAGCACCGTTCGTTGCCGTGGCCCCATTCTCAAATGGATGGACTCTGTTCTGTCTTTTTAAAATAATGCTTTGTCTGGGGAGCAAGCTGTGGCCACCTTTTGAAATACTTAGAAAAGTATTTATTAACAGACCAAAAGAAATGGACGCTGTCTACGAGAATCAGACTACTTAACACACAGTGATCTGACAATGACTTTTAAATACATACTTTAATACTTTTTCAGGGAGGAACCAGCAGGTAATTGCTAGGATTCTCACCCCGACTAACTA
This sequence comes from Ctenomys sociabilis, assembly GCA_004027165.1. Lineage (NCBI taxonomy): Eukaryota > Metazoa > Chordata > Mammalia > Rodentia > Ctenomyidae > Ctenomys > Ctenomys sociabilis. Next base: position 11,284 of record PVKA01016127.1, on the reverse strand, counting down.
TACAGGCTGATACCTGTGAACCAAGCAACTGCACTGAAGATAGCAATGTGTAACAGAAGGGTCACGCTTAGAATGCCTGTCATTCTGGTCTTCTAAATACATACTTCTTATCATGACATACCGATTATTACAACACTGTCTCAAATAAAAGTTTTTTTTTCTCTTTTTTTTTTAATTAAGGGTAATATATGAAAAAAAGATACAAGGAAAAAAAAGTCACAGGACTGTCCTGCTACAATGCTGTATATGGTTAGATTTTTCAATTTCTGTTTAAAAATAAGTGTTTATTCTTATTTTAATTTTTTTTTCTTCATATTCTGTAGGGACAACATTTAACATATCAATGCTTGATGGAAAATATCTGCTCCATGTTATGCCTAAAATGTTTGATACTTAGACAGATAGGGTAAACTGAGCTGCATACGTTGCAGGGTAATAAGAAGCTTCTCTTCTGGAGAGTTAACAGCCTAAGTTTGCAAATCAAAAATTAGAGAAAAGGAAGTGTGTCCTGTCCAGTGGGTCAGTCGAGGGTTACCTAGGAGAGGAGTGGGGAATGAAGGAGGGGACAAAGGACAGGAGACATGAGAAAAGGAGACAAGACAGAATTCTGATCAAGTCTCGTTTATTCAAGGAAGTGACACGGCTTTTATAGCGGGGGAGAGGAAGTCAGCGTCACTGATGATGTGGGCGTACTAAGGCAATGTTATAGGCACTCATGTGATCCGCTGGGGGAGTATGCGGCAGGAAGTCATGAGGTGGCAGCTTTGCAGGAAGAGAAACCTATTTCCATAAGAAATGGAGGCTCCAGGGCTATCATGCCCCCCACAGAAGGGCTGCAAGGTCAGCTAACATTTTGGTCCTAGCCTTTCAAGACTCAGAACATAGGAGAACCTGCACTGTAACATCATGGAACTCAGTTGTGCCCCAAATTTTCTGGTCAAGGAGATTATGGGGCTACAGAGGAATGCGATCGATGAAGTATAGTGTGCCTAAGGAGAGTCACATGGAGAGAAAACATTCTCTCGGGCTTCCACAGAGAGCAAATTGGTCAAGCAATGGCTGTGACTCATCCACATGACTGACACTGACAAAGGATCTAGGAAGTGTGGTACAGGGTTACAGGATAAACCCTGAGGGGACCTGACTGACCTTATCAGATACAAAAGTTACATTTCTTGTTATATAGGTCTTGCTTTATCTTGGTCTTAACCATCCAGCAGAAAAATATAAAAATGAGGTATATAAAGTAAAGCCATATTAATATGGTGAGCTATGAAAGGCTTAAGTCAACAACTTCTGCGGATAACCCCCTACTATTGTGAACTGCTGGACTGTGTTGATTGTTTTGCTGGATTCATGCACCTATAGTATTTAGATGCCAATGGAATACCAATCTCTGACAAGACTAAACAAAAAAAGGGGATACAAAGGAAGGACTATTTTTTATTTGTATATACAGAATAGTTCAGATACACACACATCTACTTTCATTTAATTCAGTGAGAAAAATTTGTACTAATAGTGTTTGACATGTCTGCTGCTTGCACTATGGATAACCACTAAGAAGATAACAATGTACAATGTATTAATTATTGAAACTGTCCTATTAATCAGTTTTGATACTGTCTCATTGCTATTTGTTTCTCAATAAAATAAAATACTTTCTCAGGGAGGGTTTCAGGGAACATGAACTAGTCAAATTTATTTTCCAGAGGTTTAAGGAATGGCTTAGTTTTCAATTAACTTAAAAAAAGTCCTAAATGCCATCAAACTCATATGGGTTGCATTGCTTTTTTTTTTTTTTTTTGATTTTAGGGAAGGGTCTATAGGGTGCTCAGAGTCTCACTACTAGATCAGACTCGTAGTGATTCTCCTGTTCACAGCCTCCCAAGTGCTGGGATTATAGGCATGTGCCACCACACCCAGTCTCAGTTGTCCTCTCAGTGCACCCCGGGGTGGGGCCTGCACATCAGGGCAAACCTGCAGATGGAAGCCCAGGCCCCCGTGCCTGCTAGCAAGTGCTTTAATCTGCTGAGCTCTTTGGCCAGCCCTTGCATTGCTTTTTGAAACAGTAAGTGTTGTTACTCACTTTATTCAGAAACACTGCACTTTTCTTTTTCTTTCTTTTTTTTTTTTTTTGTCTTTTTGAGATAGGGTCTCAGTATGCAGTTCAAGCTGGCCTTAAACTCACTTTGTAGCTCAGGCTGGTCTCGAACTCACAACAATCCTCCTGCCTCAGCCTCCCGAGTGCTGGGATTACAGGCCTGTGCCACCACGTGCACTTTTCAAAATTAGTTTCCTATAAACCTATTGTACCCTAGATGTAGTTGATGAACTGGTTGCTCAGATGCTGCTAACGATGTTTTGGTTTTTCTGTTTTGCTTCCCTGACAAATGAAAGACTGAGAGTCACAGGGCGGGAGAGATAGCTCAGTAGATTAAGTGCTTTCCTGGCAAGCGCAAGGGCCTGAGTTCAATCTCTAGTTCTGCCAAAAAAAAAAAAAAAAAAAAAAGATTGGGGGTCAGAGAAGGAAAGGGAGAGGAAAGACTGTGGAGCTGTGGGATGAACTTGCTGTCTGGGTAGGAGCTCTAGCTAGCAGAGGAATAAACTACAGCTGGCTATTTAAGGCTGCCTGTAGCAGCGGCTGTGTGTTCTGTCAGGGTGGTGAGGTGGTAGGTATTATTTTTAGACTTTTAATTTCTGAAACTGTCTACGCCCCTCAGGTGTGTATTCTGGGAATGGAATTCCTCTACCTCTCTGCCTTTGCAGCTTGCCGTGGATTGGTACGCAGCGGTTCAGCGTGGCCCCTCTTGTCTTGCCCTCTGTCAGTCCTCTGATCCCCACAGCAGCAGGAAGCATCTACCTCCTGCTGTTTCCGCATCCCCTCCCTCTCATCGCCCCTGCTCAGCTGGAAGCCCCTGCAGAGCAGGAGAGCTTGTGTGTTTTCCAACACCCCTGTACCCCAGCACCTGAGTTTCACAGCAGCCCCCAGGAGGTCTCCGTGGATGATGGGACAAGGCGGGGAGCACAGGCTCTGGCTTGTGGAGAAGCAGGCCGGGGGAGCCTGGAGGCCCATGAAGAGACCAGCTTTGCGCTGTGTGCAGGAGGATAATGCTGGTAGTTCACTCCTCTGTAATATCTTTAGAGTTGACAGACTGTTAGGTTTTTTTTCTCTTCATGCTAGAATATCAGTTGGTGGTTCTGTGAACTGGTCAGAAATTCACAGGTCTTAAACTTTGTAAGATTTCTTTCTTTCTTTCTTTTTTTGCAGAACCACGGATTGAACTCAGGCCCTTGTGCTTGCCAAGGAAGCGCTTATTCCATTGAGCCATCTCCACTGAGCCATCTCCCTGGCCCGGGTCTTAAATTTTTTTGGGAAATTTATATTGGATACTGCTCTTTCTGAAGCAAATAAAAGATGTTAATATATTCCTGTAACTGGCATGTCCATGATTATATTAGAATCCATGTTGTCATTTTCCTGCTTCAAATAAAAATGTTTATTTATGAATTCTGTTTGTAGGGTTTTTTCACAAATAAGATAGTAAAGTTGACATTGCAGAGGGGGAGCTAAAACTGGAGGTTCCATTCGACCCCTGTTGGCATCTTCCCAAAAGAATTAAAAGCATCATACCTCTACCATACATGCACAACCATGTTTGCAGCGGCCCAGTTTTCAATAGCTTCACCTTGGGAAGTCGCCTAGGGGTCCATCAACCAAGGAAAGGATAAAGATATGAGTGTTTTTGAGACAGGGGCTCACTATGAAGTTCAGGCTAGCTTTGTGCTCACTTTCGTAGCCCCCAGGCTGGCCTTGAACTTTCATTGATCCTCCTGTCTCAGCTTCCCAAGTGCTAAGATTACAGGTGTGCACCACCACACCTGGTTCTTGGGCTGGCACAGCATACAGAGCTGGAATCAGACTCAGGACCTTGTGCTTGCCAGGTAGTTGCTTATGCCTCTGAGCTATCTCCCCAGCTCCAAGAATATGGGTTTTTATATCACAGAATACTACTGTGCCATAAAGAAGGATCAGCTCGGAGACACTTCTAGCTAAATGGGTGCACCTTGAGACCATATTCTTAAGGGAAATAAACTGAACACACATGTTTAAATTCTGTATTGTTTCTCTGGTGGGAGAAATTGAAGGTATAAATAAAAACCAAAATATATAATAGATATTTCAAATGAAAACAAAATATTAAATGAGAAGAGGAACAAGGGAGAGGGAGGGAGAAAGGAAAGAAGAGATAAGGAAAATAAGAGAACAGAAGGAAAAAATGAAGACAAAGCTTTTGCAAATAAAGAAGGGAAGAGAAACTGAAGGGAGGGAAGGGAAACTGGAGAAAAAAAAATAAAGCAGCAATATATATCATGCACAGGCACAAATTCCCTATGATGAATGTTACCAGTATGTATAGATAAAACGTGCTAATAAATTTTTTTTAAACTGCAAAATAAAACTGGGCGTGGTGGCGCACACCTGAAACCCCAGGAGGGATGAGGCTGGGACCAGAGAACCACTGCAAGTTTGAGACCAGCTTGAGATACAAAGTGAGTCCAAGGCCAGCCTGAAGTACACAGCAAGACTCTGTCTCCAAACAAACAACCCTGCTAAATAGCCAGGCATGGTGGTGCAGGCCTGTGATCCTAGCACTCCAGAGGCTAAGGCAGGAGGATTGCTGTGAGTTCAAGGCCAACCTGGACTACATAGTGAAACCCTGTTTCAAAAATATGTTTTCTTAAAATAGTAAGATGCTCTTGGCTCCACCTATAAAATTAGATTTAAGAACAAAAGTCTACATTTTACTAAGTTTCTTTTATTTTATTATTATTATTTTTAAATTATTATTATTATTATTTTTTGGCAGAACCGGGGATTGAACTCAGGCCCTTGTGCTTGCCAGGGAAGCACTTATTCCAATGAGCCATCTCCACAGCCCTATTTTTTAATTATTTAGTACAGGGTCTACAAGGTCTCACTACACTGATCAGATTTGGAGTGATCCTCCTGTTTCAGCCTCCTGAGCGCTGGGATTACAGGTGTTGCCACCATGCCTAGTCTCAATCCCCGTCTCAGTGTGTCCCAGGGGCAGGGCTGGCACAGCATGCTGAGAATCGAACCCTGGTCCCTGTGCCTACCTAAGCAGGAGCTTTAGTCTGCTGAGCTAACTGCCCAGTGCTCTTTCTTGATTAAAAGTGAGCTTTAAGAGTTAAAAAACATTTAAATGTTAGCCTGTAAAATGTTTTTAATACTCAGTTTATGGTTGGCTAAAGAACAACTATTAACTTAGTTTATAACATGGATGAATACATACGTATGCATACATTTAAAATTATATATATTGTGAATCTAAGCTTTAAGTTTATAGAGTTGAGACAACATAAATTTAATATAGGGGGCCGGGGAGATGGCTCAGTGGAATAAGCACTTCCCTGGCAGAGCAAGGGTCTGAGTTCAATCCCGGGTTCTGAAAAAAACAAAACAAAACAAAAAAACCTCATAAGTTTAATACATACAAAGTGATTAATAAGTGCTCTTTTTTATACACTATACATCTAGACCTTAGACATAAAATTATCAAAATCTGACATAGCTTAAAATTTGGCTTTCCCATTTAAAACTCCATCTACATCTACCAGCTTTTATTAAACAATAATGGAGGTGTGCTGCTGCATTAGGTAATGAGTCCACTTGTGGTCATTAGCACTGTTTCCTGCACTTGTAAGAGCTCTCAGGATGTCAGTGTATTTGTCAGATAGCTCCAAAGATGTCAGGGCTCTAACTTCTTGTTAGAATAGTTACAGCCTGGAAAACCTGTTAAAGGAGTCTAAAACTTGCCTTGAGAGCAAAAGTGCAAAAGCTAAATATACGTAAATTTTTGTTTAAAAAAAAAAAATATATATATATATATATATATATATATATATATATATAATTTGAGTTTTTTTTGTATTTTGGGGAAGGGTCTACAGGATGGTCAGGGTCTCACTACTATATTGGAATTACAGTGATTCTCCTGTTTGCAGCCTCCCAAAAGCTGGGATTACACGCATGCGCCACCATGCCCAGTCTCAATCGCTGTCTCAGTGCACCCTGGGGGAGGGGCCAGCATGGCAGGCCTGGGCATTGATCCCCCAGCCCCTATGCCTGCTTGCAGGTGCTTTAATCCTCTGAGCTATTTGGCTGGCCCTTGTAAATTTTTTTTTTTGAGATAAGATCTTGGTATGTAATCCAGGCTGGCCTTGAACACACTTTGTAGACCATGCTAGCTTAGAATGCATGGTGATCCTCCTGCCTCAGCCTCTCGAGTACGAGGATTACAGGTGTGCCCCACTACTTGTAGCAGAATTTTGATGTAGGCATGATATTATTGCCAACTTCATGGTATATTAAATGAAGTATCTGTGTTTCCCAAGTGTACAAGTCTTCAAAGATGCATAAGTAATAAACATCTTATCAAAACATCTTATCACATTGGAGACCTTCAGCTAAAGTTGTTTGAGGAGATAAACATTTCAGGTGCAAGAATCTGGTTTTCTCTTGTGTTCCAACCATGCAGGATAAAACGTGCACGACGATACAACACGAAACAGCCAGCCAGATGGCATGAATACTCCTTCAGGCTTGAGCTCGTGCGATTGTTATATAATTGTATTATAGCAGTTAGAGGTATTTGAACACTATGAAGTCTAGACAATGTCACTCTGATCATTAAACTTTAAGCATTAATAATGTAAAAAGCACATTTATAAACAAGTACCTTTTTATTAGTGGCAGTCTATTAAAAGAACAAATTTAGGTAAAAGTTTCTTTGTCATTTAATCTGTTGTAGTTAAAAGTTTATTCTAAAATTTAAATGGAAAATTAAAAAATTGAAATAGAAACATGTTTCAAACACAATAACAAAACCTAATGCTTCTGTTTCTGCTGCTGTTGCTCCTCTTCCTCTTCATCCTCCTCCTCCTCCTCCTCTTCCTTCTTCTTCTTCTTCCTCCTCTTCCTCCTCCTCCTTTTCTTTCTGCTCCTCCTTCTACGTATTTGGTACAGGGTCTCCCTACACAGCTCAGATTCCTAATGATCCACCTGTTTCAGCCTCCCCAGAGCTGGGATTACAGGCCAGCACCACCATGCTTGGTCTGATTGGCTGGCTCAGCATGCCCCAGGGGTGGGGCCGGCATGGCATGTGGTGCAGGGGATCAACCCCAGGCCTGAGCTTGCCTAAGCAGGCACTTGGTCTGTTGAGCTGTCTAGCCAGCCCATCTTTTTTTGTTTATTTTCAAACAGTCTCTATGTAGTTTAAGCATGGCTTGAACTCACTATGTAACCCAGGCCTTGAATTTAGGGCAATCCTCCTGCCTCAGCTTCCCAAGGGCTGGGATTATTAAGTGTGCACCACCTCACTTGGTCACTAAACATACTACTTCTACCATACAAATATCTTCATGATTGTCATGCCAAAATGCTATGTTGCCCTTGATTTTAAATCTTCTCAGCCGGGCATGGTGGCGCATGCCTGTAATCCCAGCACTCGGGAGACTGAGGCAGGAGGATTGTTGTGAGTTCGAGACCAGCCTGAGCTACAAAGTGAGCTTAAGGCCAGCCTGAACTGCATAGTGAGACCCTGTCTCAAAAAGACAAAAATAAATAAATAAATAAATAAATAAATAAATCTTCTCTGTAAAGCTTTATAATAGCTATCTGTTAACCTTCTACAGGAGTTTGACTTCTAAAACAACCATCCATGATGATGAAGTAACAGTTCTCTGGTCATTCTTTATATTTTAAACTGTTTGATATCCAAATGAGAGTGTTAATAGGTAATTAAATAGTTAATTAGGCCCACTGCTATCATAGCAATAATGGTATAAGCAATCTGCATGTTTCACAACTGAGGTTTGAAGAGCAAAGCTAAGAAAGATAATTGGGTCAGAAGAACAATCTACATTTTGGTTCTGCCCCTCTGAAGTCAACAAGAACACAAGACATGAGGGAACCTTTAAAGCGTGGTAATCCCAGAACTTCGGAGCTAGAAGCAGGAGGATTGCCATGAGTTTGAGGCCAGCTTGGGCTATACAGTGAGTTTAAGTCCTGTATGAACTACATAGCAAGGCCTTTTCTCAAAAAACTAAAAACAAAACAAATGAACATACGCAAAATACCCCAAGTTAAACCTAGAGAAAAAAGAGAAAATAACTGTTGAGTCACCTAACCTCAAGAAAGAGATTGTTAGACCCTCCCCCCAGCCCAACCCCACTCTGACAGGAGTCAACTAATACAGTGTACTAAAAAGGAAGATCGCTGGGCGTGGTGGCGCATGCCTGTAATCCCAGCACTTGGGAGGCTGAGGCAGGAGGATTGTTGTGAGTTCGAGACCAGCCTGAGCTACAAAGTGAGCTTGAGACCAGTCTGAACTGCACAGTGAGACCCTGTCTCAAAAAGACAAAAAGACAAAATAAATAAATAAATAAATAAATAAAAAATAAAAATAAAAAATAAAAAGGAAGATCACCTGAAGGAGAAAAATGTTAGCTATGCTTCCAGCAAGACCTTCATCAAGCAAGACCGTGACCCATCCTGGAAGCTGACATGCAGATAGGAGCTGAGAGATTCTGCATGTTTCTCTTGCTTTTTGGCCTCTCGGCTAACATCAAGTATGCATGATTCCAAAAGTAATGATTGAGGCACCTTAACTGACCTTGATATAGTTAGTAAGAAGTTAATTTTGATTAACACAGTTCTCTTTTTTGTGTGTGGGGGAGGTGTCTTTTGAGACAGGGTCTCACTATGCAGTTCAGGCTGGCCTTGAGCTCACTTTGTAGCCCAGGCTGGTCTCAAACTCGCAACAATCCTCCTGCCTCAGCTTTCCCAATGCTGGGATTACAGGCCTGTGCCACCATGCCTGGCTAGCTCTGGAGAAATTTCACTGTGAAACTGGACATGTTTGTTATGACACCAAGATTAGTTTTTCTGATGTCGAGAGGGCCAGATTCTGTTAAGGCTTTTCGCTGACATGCTGCACATTCTGGGATGAATGGTGTGTCAGTTTATACATTGTGTCAACTTGGACAAATCAGCTCGGGCAGTTCTCAGTGTGGGGGCCCAGCCCTGGAGGTGGGCAGGGCCCAGGAATTGAGAAAGGCTTCCTGTGACCCTGCCCGGTTTCCTGCCTCCCCTCCGGGCTTCTGGGGAGAAGACCCGGTCTTCAGAGGAGCTTGACCTTCACAGCCATCTTGGAGGAGCTCTGATCTCCATGAACTGCTGTGGTTTGCCTTGGTGCCAGTGGAATATGGACCAAACCCTCCCGTAACTGTGAGCAAAATAAACCTTTCCTTCCTTCATTTTGAGTGTCAGGTATTTGTGCCAGTAACGAGTAAAAAGTAACTAAGACAAATGGGATAGTCCAGAGCGGAACTTCCCAAACGAAGAGGTGGGAGAATAGCTGTAGCGACCCCACAGTATGGGATGCCTTGTGGAGACAGTGTGAGGTGTGGTGTGGGGGACGATGTGTTATTGAATGGTGCCATGGTGCTCTTGATTTTCTTACAGTTAAAACTGCAGGAACTGGTAGACTAATAAGTGAAACTTATTGTCTTTATTTAAACAATTCACATCAGGTGGAAGAATTTACAAACACTAATAAACTATCAGACTTGTAGATAAGCTCCGTGCACAGGCAGGTCTAGGACCTGACTGGCTGCAGTCCCTATTTCAATCTCTTAGAAACAGAGTCTAGATGTGGCTCTTTTCCCCAGTCTGTCATTCCATTCGGGTGCTTATGTTTCAGCCCCCCCATGCTTAATCCCTGGGTAAAATTTGTATATTCTCCTCTAGAGGCTGTCAAACTCCAAATGATCCTGCAGATGAGTCACCAAGCCAGACTCTTATCTCTTTTTTTTTTTTTTTTTTTTTTTTGTGGTACTGGGGATTGAATTCGGGCCCTTGCGCTTGCCAGGCAAGTGCTTACTGTACTGAGCCATCTACCCGGTCCAGGGGCCCTGGGATTAGTTCCCTGGAGAAGACCCCTACACTGCTCCTTCTTAGCTTGAGGTGGCTAGAGTGAAATTTTACCTTTTTTCCCCAATTACAGGTAGGATACCTCTTCAGAGAAATACAACAGACAGCTAATTAGATAGACATTAACATACAGTCAGAGGGTGACCGGACCCTCGGGGAAGTCCATGAGAGGAACAGAGACATCAGGTTTGTGGCTGGCGGTGAACCTGAAGACAGCTGGGCCTCAGGGTACAGACGTCATAGCCAGGCCTGTGGGGTACACAACAACCTAAGATTCCACTGCAGTCAGCATCCCCCAGTCCTGTGGGCCCAGACAGGCGTGGAGTGCCTGCGTGGGTGACCTGTACTCCCCTCCCAGAATGGTTTTGTCCTTTTCAGGCACCATTGCTACTTGACCTGCCTCCCCACTGGGTTGATATTAGCTAAGCAGCTGTATTCATAATTAATTGTATTGGTTGATTGTAGTCTGGCTCATGTTGTACTACTTTGTGACTTCACTGTCTAAATTACAAGGGACCTCACCTGGCAACCCACCTGGTACCCTCTTGTCTCTCAGGAGCGCTTTCTCTGTTTTCATTTTGAGACAGGTTCTCACTATGTAGCCTAGACTGGCCTTAAACTTGTGGCGATACTCCTGCCTCAGCCTTCCAAGAGGGATTACAGCCATGAGCCACTATACCCTGCAGGAGCTTTCTCTCAATAAACCTTTCTTACTTTTAATCTCTTTTGTCCCTTGGAATTGTTCAAGAACTTGGTCTAGCAGGTCAGGGCTATAGAGTATAGCAGTTGCGGAAAGCAGTGGACCTTCTCTAATGTCTTCCTCTTCCCTGGCCTCCTAGGCTCCTCGAGAAGAGGGGTTGTGCCCTGTGTTGAGGCCTTGGCACCAGCGAGGGGACAGTAGGAATTGGGTGACCTACAGATTCAGCTTTAGACCTGCCTCCTGTGGCAGGGAGCTGCCTCTCCACCCTGTAGGGTATTTCCAGCCCCCATAAAGAGGTTACATGTGTGCAAGCTGCCTGGATAAGGACCAGCTTGTTTCACAAGGTCTGTCTCTCCCTGTCCTAGGAGACTAAAATCCAGGTGCATAGGACCTGGCTGGGGATGGGAGGCTGGCAGTTGCTCTAACTTTCCCCCCTGCCCACTGAGCCGCAGGCAAGGTCACTCAGGAAGGGCTGAGTTTTCCAAGCTATGCAAAGAAGAAAACCCATCTCCATTCTGCCTACTGAGGAGGACTGGGGAGAAGGCCTAAAAGACTCTTTTTACCTC
>PVKA01016126.1:0-48535 GCA_004027165.1 Ctenomys sociabilis | reverse complement strand
AGGGAGGGAGAGAGACAGGGAGGGAGAGAGAAAGGGAGAGAGAGAGGAAGAGAGAAAGAGACAGAGAGAGAGACAGAGAGAGAGGGAGGGAGAGAAGGAGGGAGAGAGGAGGGGAGAGAGAGAGAGGGAGAGAGAGAGGGAGGGAGAGAGAGAGAGTGCAAAGAGCACCAAGCAAATTGGACAGGTTCGTTCATTCCACAGCTCCACAGCTGTTGAGCAGGAGCTCTGCAGAAGAGGTAGGCCAAGCCCCACCTCAAAGAGCCTGGATTCTGCTGATGTCTGTGCATCTGTGACTGTCTCCTCAAGCTGCTCACCAGGCAGCGTTCTCCAGGCCTGCAGGGAAGCCTGCTCCTTCAGTTTCTTGCTGCCTGGTGACTAATATGTGCTATTACTAATAGCCTGAGGTCTCCAAGGCCTTTCCTTAATGGCGCACTCCGAAGTCATGAGCAGTACGTCATTTATGCCCAGCATTTTCCATGCATTTGCACTGCTGGGCTTCTTTGCATGTGCTTTTCAAAAACCTGATGCCATTTGTCTTCCCTGGAGAGAAATGGAAGCTTTGTTTTCATGCTTCACAGTGTTTAGTCTCAAAACGGCACTGCAACTTGGCAGAGTCTGTGCAGCTAATTTGCAAAATTTACTACAGCAAACATATTGAAGAGGACTTGGGTGCTTTTTATTGCCATAAAAGGTGATTCTTTTTTTTTTTTTTTTGTAGAACTGGGGATTGAACTCAGGCCCTTGCATTTGCCAGGGAAGCACTTATTCCACTGAGCCATCTCCCCTGCCCTATTCTTCTAAATAATTAAATGCCATCCTTCTCTCTTGTTTTCTTCACGAGCATTTTTGTCACACTGCTTCACAAACACTTGCCAGAGATGGGGGTGCATTGAAGAACTGGTTTCAGGTAGGATATTTGAGATCGTGATCTGAATCAAGCTCATCATACCTGCGGGCTGCTCAGGGGCCCGAGGGAGGCACTCTTGGGGGAGGCCCCCAGGTTAAAGAGTGCGCGTGCAAGACATCAGCAACAGCCGTGGGCTGCGTGGGGTGGAGCAGAGTGCAAGAGCTGCCCATGTCTCTGCCGGGTCACTGTTACACAGGTTGTCATCTCATATCTGTAGGCTTCCGTGTTGGGCTCAAGGGTGATGGGTGCTGGCCCACTGCTAAGTCACAGTCACAGAAGTATCCCACGATGCGTCTGCTGGACAGCGAGCTGCGTCATCTGGTGTCCTCAGCACCCCTGAGCTTGAAGCAGCCTGAGTGGTTCCCCACAATACCCGCAGAAGTCATTTTTAGTGCAGGTAGTCATTTGAGTCCTCCTAAAGAGAACATTGCCTTGCTGTATGCTGGCCGTGCGGCCTCCCACATCTAAGAGCTGTAGAGAGACCCTTCCTCGGGGAGGAGGGGCCTGCTGCAGGGTGCTGCAAGTCAGCCATGGGGTCTCTGGCATGCTCCTGGTTTTCATCACAGTGCACTGGGATGCAGATTGGTTTTTGTCATGTATTTGGTTGTTTCAGGGTCTCACCATGCAGCTTGGACTTATGGTGACCCTCCTGCTTCCAGCCTCCCCAGTGCTGATATTATAGGGGTGGGCCACTATGCTCAGGCTCTGGCTGGTTCAACCCACCCCGGGGGCGGGGCTGGTGTGACATGCTGTGCCGGGAATTGAACCGCGGTCCCTGTGCTTGCCTAAACTTGCCTAAGCAGGCACTTTAGTCCACTGAGCTATCTCCCTGCCCCCCTGGGATATGGATATTATTATTGTTTGAGTTTTTTTTTAAACCATCAATCTGACTTTATTTCTACATATAGCACTTTTAAGTTTATGTACAGAGAAGTACAGCTTCCAGACAAGTCCCTCAAGTCTGCTTTCAACCACTTTGTTGCCCCAAATCTCCATTAATATGAGAATTTAGGAGCCTATTTGATTCCATCCTGATAGTTTGGAAATTGGTTTGCTTACATGCACCATAGCAGTGATGTCCTAAGCTGCCAGTGCTCAGCAGGTGGCTGAAAAGGCCAGCCCTCCAGGTCTCGCCCACTTCCCAAAGCACCAACGCCAGAAATTCCTTCTCATGGAACCCTGATCATCAGCGCCCCCACAAGTTCACACCATCGTAGGAGAAAATCCAGCAATGTGATTTACAATGCAGAAGGCATAGGTAAAATATTTGCTTCTCTCTTTTTTCACTCTTCCTTGAATTGCCTTAGTCCCTTACCCTTTAAATATTATTGCTCCCTAATTTTATTTCAGAGTTTGTCCTCTTTTTTGCTTTTGTATAATCTCTATTGAAAATCTCAGGAGGTTGCAGGGTATGGGGGCACACACCTATAATCCCAGCATTCAGGAGGCTGTGGTGGGTGGATCACTGTGAGTTCAAGGCCAGCCTGGGCTGCACAGTGAAACCTTGCTAAAAAAAAAAAAAAAAAAAAAAAAAAAAAAAAAAAAAAAAAAAAAAAAAAAAAAAAAAAAAAAAAAAAAAAAAAAAAAAGCCAGGCATGCTGGTACACACCTATAATCCCAGCACCTAGGATGAGGCAGGAGGATCCCGGAGAGTTCAAGACCAGCCTGGGCTACAAAGTGAGCTCAAGGCCAGCCTGACCTGCATAACGAAAACCTGTCCCACAAAGACAAAAACAAATGAAAATAAATAAATAAATGAAGATAAAGGACATCTCAACACTCATCCATCAATTTCTTTAAATTCCTATTACATACAGATGACTCTCACCTATTCAGCATACACTCAGGACATTAGAGGACTCTCAACTATAATAAATAGGAACACTTCGTGACTGGGTGTCATCCTTGTGCAGGACCAAGCTAATCTTTGTGTCACCCACTTTTAGTGTATGAGTTGCTGCAGCAAGGCTTAGTGAGTTTTAACATAGTTCAAACATTTAATTTTGAAAAATTAATTTTTTTTCCGGTACTAGGGATTGAACTCAGGACCCTGCACTTGCCAGGCAGGTGCTTATTCTACTGAGCAGTCTCCTCAGTCTGAAAAATTAATTTTTACAGAATACAGTACAGCAGGAACCTGTTTATGCCTAGGTTTGCAGATGCGTATTAGGCATTGTCTGTACCCTACCACCTCCCCTGACTCCCAGCCCACTCCCAAGATCTGCAGCTCAAATGGTTCCCTCCACAGTGGTGTTCTGTTCCAACCCCTCATCCAATGGGTTAATCTTTTCCAAGCACTCTTCATTTGCACAGTTAAGAGTCCTTATCTGCCAATTCTGACACCTGGGTGGTTCCCGGTCTCTCCTCTACTCTGCCAGTAGTGGGACTGAACCCAGGGCTACACTCATACTCAGCTACATCCCTGGGTCTTCTGGAGAGAGGGTCTAAGTTGCCGAGTTATCTAGGCTCATACTTGACAGTCCTCCTGCCCCAGTGCCCCAAAGCTCAGGGGTCACCAGCACATGCCACTATACCTGACCAGTGTAGTCTAGCTCTTGATTGTGTTGAATTTTTCTTTTTTTGCCTATCTAGTAATGTTTGTACAATGAACACTGTAGAGATAGGTTGTAGACACTAAATTCTGGTAGCTTCCTCTAAAGAATGTTTCTTATAGTAACCTTGAAATTACTGGTGAATCTCATCACATCTGGCACAGCTTACATTTAGGTTTTGCCAGTGCAAGTGTGAGTTTTGGAGCAGTGCGAGGGTGAACACTTGGATTTTGCCTGCACTCCTAGGGTGTGGCCCTTTCATGGTTTCAGTGAAAAGTTCCGGCTGCTTGTGAGCTCCGCCAGCACAGTGGGACTTTCAGCTCTGAACACTGTCTTCCCAGGAATAGGTAACTGCTGAGATCTCTGCTCATCTCTTATTACCATGAGCTGTAATTTTCCCTTCAGAGTCCCTGTGTGTTTCATTTGCATCTGTACAGTTCAGGGATTTGCCAGGGCTTTGAGGCGACGGTGGATACATGCTTGGGGTGCTTCAGCCTGTGACTCTTCCCAAAGCTTTGACTCCCAGCCCCCTTGGACACAAGCTCATTTTCTGAATATCCAGCTAAGCCTGTGGCTTCTGCTTCATTCTTGCCCCTCAGGGTCCCTCTGCTGTGAGAGCTGACTGTGGCACTCAGTGGCACTTCTGTGGCCCTCGGGCCAACAGCAGCAGCACCATTGGGTAGAAATGAAAGTTTTAGGCCACACCCCAGGCCTGCTGATCAGAAACTTTGGGTAGAGGCCCAAATCCATGCTTTAACAAAGTCCCCAAAGATTTTACTGCAGTTTCAGAATAACCACCCCACTTGGGAGGAAGTCATCCACGTGTGGGGCTCTCACTGTGTGCTCCCCGGCGCTCCAGGGTGATTATCCCAGACTGTATAGGTTTTGTTTTTGCTCAGGGGTCAATGTTTTCTTAAATGCAGGGTGAGCCTTCTGCAAATGACATCAGGCCCTGTGTAGACAGGGTCTCTCTGCACAGCTCAGACTCGTAGTGATCCTCCTGCTGTCAGTTTCCCCAGTGCTGGGGTCACAGGTGTGTGCTACCACACCTGGTCTTGGTTGCTGGCTCAGTGCACATGGGGTGGGGCTGGTGTGGCATGTGGTGCAGGGGATCCAACCCCATTCCCTGTGCTTGCTTAAGCAGGCACCAACGTTGGTATAAAATTTTAAAACGCCAAGAGTAAACAGAACCTTTGCCCCCAAGCACCACGTCACACAGGCACGCGCCTTCTGACCCACTGACTGCTGGTGCTGGCATCCCCTCTGTTAACTGGCCGGACTCTCTACACACATGTGGCTCTCTTTCAGCATCCAGAAAGTATGCATTTAATGTCTGTGTGCCAAGTGCCAAGTGCCAAGTCCATGGCAGGCCCCCATGTCTACTGTGAGGTGGGCAGCTTCCGAGGACGGGAACACAGGAACAGTGCCCAGTAGCAAGCAGTATAGCAGACTCATCTGTCCACAGTCGAGCACTTCCTCCTCACCTCTGCCTCCTTTCCTGGGTCTAAGCAGAGGCACAGCCTGTCAGCTTGCTGCAACAGGGCGCCAGCTGGTGCTGATGTCCCAGCCTGCGGAGTGCTGAGACCGTCATTCCCAACCCGCTGTCACCCCCAGGTGGCATTTCTATCTTCCACCCTCCACCAGGGTGAGGCAAGCCTGGACACAGAGAGACTGCAGGCTTGGCAGGAGGCACTTGGCAGCTGCTGCCAAGCGACGGCCTCAAGCGCCTGCACGTCCTGGGATACTGCCCAGTGTTCGGGGCTTTCTGGGGGGACACATTTGGTCACCTGCCGGATGCCTGCCACTGCACAGCCCAGCACTGCAGCTGTGCTCACAGGCCACCTTCCTGGCTCACTGGCAGGTATGAGGGCAGCAGCTTCGTGTCAGAAACAGGTGGACCCCCATTGAGGACATGTGACAACACATGGGACACATTTCTCCCCTGTACTCTGAGGCAGTGCTTTCCAATTTTGTTTCTGCTTTGACAAAGGACAGGTGGCTTCTGTCACCAGTATATTCCTTTGGAGGGCCACCAGCAATGTCCTTCAAATCAGCGAGACATCACCCCTCCCTCTTGTACTAGAGAGCACCCTGGAATGGAAGAGTTGTCTGCACAAGAACCTCCAAACTCAGCCTCCACTCAAACCTGAGGTGATGCAAGCTTTCTGCTTTGAGAGAAATAAAAAAAAAATTTAAAAAATTTTTTAAAAAAAGGAAAATCAGAACCCGAGCACACAGCTCGATCTATTATCCCAGTGCCAGTTTATATTGGAATTCACTGATTGGCCACAAATTTCAGCACAGTGCAAAAGCCAGTGCTTGTCACAAACTGCCTGAGCTGCATGCACGCCAGAGCCAGTGCAGCACCACTGCTGGAGGAGCTGACAAGTGTGGGGACACCCTGTCCCATGTCCTCCATGCACACCATCCTCAGAATAAAGAAGGCCGGCCCCCCTGAAGATCGAGTGTCTTCTAGCTGCCAGGAGCAACCCAGGTGTTTCCTGACGCCCAGGTCACTGCACAGAGCCCCTCCAACAATGTGCAGATGTGAGGCCCGGCCTGTGGGTGTTAGGCTGTGCTGAGTCCTGCCAGACTGCAATTAAGAACAGCCTGTTGCCAAAGCTGTCTTTTCACTTAATTTGTTGAAAATGTGCTTGGTCTTTCACACTTAGCTGGCTGGGACAGTGTCCCTGAATCAGTGCTAAATGACATCTGGGACATGGAGAGGTCTGGGGGCTGATGAGATAGATGACTGGTTTAAAAAATGTCATGACCTTCATGTGTTAATATCTGAGCAGGCTTTTGACCAAGTGCTCAAAGTGCTAAGGAGGGAATTCTTCTTGTCACTGCAGCACAACAGGGTGTGTGGTTCTGTGTCCAGGCTGGCCCAGGTTAGCCCAAAATTCTTCAGGATGCTTACTCCAGCTACATAGTAACCAGGACCTCGGTGGCAGGCTCTGGCTGGTTCTACGGCTGATGTCACTGCTGGTGCACAGCAGGCCTGCGCTGGCCCTCTGGCCTCAGCTCCTGCTGCAAGCAGCTACCACCCAGAGCAGGATCTTGTCTAATGTCCCTGTCACAAGCACAGGCCCAACACCACTGCTAACAAACAAGTGCAAGTGAGACGAGGTCATTCTCACCTGTGAGATGGACAGAGATGAAAATACTGATTACAGTACAGATGACCTTGGGGATAAATGACAGACTCATCAATCACTAACGAGTGTTCAGTGAACCAGTCCTCACGTAGGGTCATTTTGTCAATGGCTCTTCCAGTTTTTATATATTCACGCCCTTTCTCTGGGCAGATCCATTGCTAGGTGTGAGCCATACAAACATCTCACAAATGTATGGCCAAGGAATGTACAAGGCTGTTTTTTATTTTTGCAGAGCTGTTTGCAACAGCAATAAACGAGGAACCAATGGAATGCTTCTTGGTAGGGATCTGGGTGAACCCACCTCAATAGAGCTGTGCAATGGATTGTGGCACCATTTAAAAGAATGTGGTTGAGCCGGCATGATAGCTCAGCGGCCTAAAGTGCCTGCCTAGGCAAAGCTCAGGGACCAAGCCACAATCCCCAGCACTACGCGCCATGATCCCCGGCACCACACACCACGATCCCTGGCACCACAGGCCACGTCAGCTCTGCCCCCAGGACGGGGTGAGTCACCCACCCCCTGCGGGGGGGGGGGAAAGAAAGAAAAAAAAAAGGTGATTTTGCATGTAAAATGAAGAAAACCCTCCCAGATACAGTACCAAATGAAAAAGCAAGGTACATATAAAATACTTTTTTTTCAGATATACACAAAACATGGCTATGTTTCTAATAATGTACATATTCTCTGTAAAAATACGTATTACCTGGCAAGCTGTGGATCATTTTCTCGGTCTTTGAATTCTTTGGTAACACAGACCTTCACGTATGTATGTATAAGCTGAAAGATTCCGTGACAGACTTTATCTTCTGAAATGGCCGAGCAATGTTGCTGGATCTGGGTCTTTCCAGAACCTTGCTCCTCCCCACCTTAAGGTGGACCTTACTCCTCTCCTCTTGAATTTTGCAACTTTTTTTTTTGCTGTACTGGGGACTGAACTCAGAACCTTGCTCTTGCCAGGCACTTAAGTCCCTGAGCTGTTACATTCCTGGCCCCACTCCTCGAGCTTGGTGGGACTCTGTGACAACTTCAGCAGTCAGGATGCTGAGAAGCAACTGTGTGCCACATAGCTTCCGCCTGGCTGTGCGCTCTTGCAGTGTCCTCCTAGAAGCCTGTCAGTGTGTGACCAACCAGCCCACACAGCTCCGTGGCTCCACCCACACTCATGGAGCATGTCAGTGTCACCACTGTCTGATTCTGGAACATTTCTGTCACCAAAGAGAAGCCCTCTGGAGCCAAGTCGCCTCCTTCCGTATGCCGGGAGATCACACACCTACCTTTATCTTGAAGGACTTGCTATTTCCTGGACATTTCATATAACCGCAACTGCCTGGCACGTGGCTGTCTGTGGGTGGCTTCTGGAGCTTGGTGCAGCTGGCTTCCCAAGTTCTTTGCGCATTGAATGAGCACACACCCAGCTTACGCTTTATGTATTAGTTAGATGCTAATACATGTGATATTAAATAATAAATGACACATAATTAAGTTTTATTCATGAAAGTAGGTACCCTATAGCAGAAACCGTGCCTCATAATGATGCAGATTTAATAAGGACCATTGGGTAAACTTTAAGTGTAACACTTCGAACTCAATCTTTGCTTCATAAACCTTTCACTAAACCAGTCTGGATTAAAGATACGTTTTACTATCTGTATGCGGAAAAAAAGAACCTAGAACTAGTAAGTGGTCTTTAGAATTCTTCCATATTCTTACACAAAAACCTACCACTTTAATTTGACATAGAAGGACTTGCGCACTTTCCGGCACACGGGCTTTGATGTGGGGTAACACAGGCGAGAACCCAGCTGCGTGGCTCTGCACTCATGGGCCCTCTCCCCTTAGGGCTGGCCTGCCCAGAAGCCCGCTTGCCTTGGGAGCACGCTCTGCCTCACCTAAGCTGAGGAAGACATCAAGATGCTTCTTCAGGGCAGCTGCTACAGAAGTCACTTGTGGAAGAGAAGCCTCATTTATAAGAAGTGCAGGCGTTTTGCCAATGGAAAACCACACTTTTTTTTATTTCAATTCTTGGGTGCATCCCTGAATGTCTCTCTTTCCTCAGCCTGTGTCTTGGGCCCCACTGAATGGGGACCAATGACAAGGAAGAGCTCATGGGGGTGAGGGGCGCTGGGTGGCACCTGCTGGGCCAATTATGGATCTGTAAACATCCTCACCTTCTGGATGCCATGACCTACGTGTGCATCCACACCTCCTGGAAAAAAAGGAATGTGTCCCCATACCAAGGGAACCTCTGGTCTCCACGTGAGAAGTGACCTAACTTTCCTCAGCCTCAGAGTTTTCCAAGAAGGCCCCTTGTCTTCCTAGAATCCCCACATTACTGTGGAAGACAGGCCCGTCCCATTCCTGGCACACTTGTGACGCAGGTCACTTGAGTGTGGTGTGGGAAGAGCTTTATTATTTCTGCAGAGGCAACGCTTGCTGACTGCAAAATACCAAGTGTGGACTGGCAGCTCAGGAGCACTGGACAGCTCCCTTTCAGATACCACCTGGTGTGCACTTCTACTGTTGGATATGTGGAGTTATTCATATAGCATTTCCAAAATACATCTGAGAACGCAGTCTTAGTGTGTGTTCACCCAGAAGCTGACCTTGAGGCAATGACTTTTGGAAACCAAGAAATGCGTCTGGGAGATGCAACTGATGGGACTGAGAGGTTGGCAGGGGAGGGGAAGGGAGGGGAAGAGGGGAGAGGGCAGAGAGCCCTTGGCTGCTTCTGAGGAGGGATGGAGCTCGACTCCCCAGGGAATCCTTGGAAAGTCATGCAAAGCACAGCCCAAACCCTCGAGCTGATGGCTGAAGGGCAAGCATTTCCAGGTGCTGGAGAAGCGCAGGACAGGCAGGCGGTGAGGCTGATAGCAGCTACACAGTGGGGCTGCTGAACGACACGCCGGGTACTAGGATGGGTGCTGGGGCCACAGCAGACATTGAATACCCAGTCACAGAGCTGCTTCTGCCAGGGAGACAGACAAGGAGCACAGCGTCCGCAGTGCACTAGGCAGTGCCAAGTTCTGTTGGATAAGCGAGGCCAGGGAGAGGATTTCAGGTAGGAGGGTGAAGAGATAGGTTCCAATCAGCAGAGCTATCTCACAGGACACTTCCAGGTGAAGACCTGCAGGATGGGTGCTCATCTGGACCAAGAATATTCCAGGTGGATAAAATAGTGCCGCAAGGCCCAAAGGTGGGTATGCACCTTGGTGTGAGCAGTGTGCAAGAAGTCAGCAGAGCGGAGCCTTGCTGGCCCTGGGGAAAGCCCTGGAGAGTGGTCGGATCCCTGCACCTGCCACATTGAAACTGTAACAGAGAGGGGCGCAGGCAGGGGCAAGACAGGAGGGACTGCAGTGTCCAGGGAAGTGGAAGCTGAGGAAGGAAAACGCAGCAGGGCCTGTAGAAATGCCCTGCAGATGGATGGAGCTGTGAGAGCCAGGGAGGCAACAGGGTTGGGCCTGGGCCCCAGAAAGTGAAGCTGCCTTGTCCTGGATCAGGGAACCTGTGAAGGACCAAGCAGAGCCCAGCCCAGGCTGGGAGCCTGGCGTGGATGGAGTTTGTGGTTCCCTTGGATCCTGCAGTGAGATGTCGGCAGGGAGCTGGGCACATACCAGGGGACAGGCCGACAAGGATGCAGCATATGCGCAGAAGGACTTGCGGCCTGAGACCCTTCAGGACAGCAAGCCAATCAGAAACGAGGTCTAGTACTGATGCTGAGCCACAAGCCTTAGGGAGACAGAGGAGAAAGGAAAGGAGCCCAAGAAGATGCGGCACGGAAGCCACTACACGTGGAAGTATTTCTGGACAGGAGCAGCCAGCTGCACGCCCCTGTACATATGCACCACACTTAGAAACACGGATACACAGAGAAACACTCCACAGGTATGTGTATGCACAGGGAGCGCTACAGCAGTGGCCCTGCATGGTGCAGACATCTATGCCTGGATTTTTCCCTCTGCTGGGAGCATGACTGTGGCGAAAGCATGTCTGCTCCATTGTTTTATTGGCTGAGTATTTCATTATGTGCATGGACAACTAACTTCCTCCTAATTCCCTGATTACAGGAGTCCAGGTTACATGCCAGTGAGCGTCGTGGTGTCCACTCTTTCGCACGTCTGGTTGCCTCCTGGTGCAGCCCCAGGATGGGCTTGCTCCACGCCAGGTCTTGCCTTCTACCTCCTCCTGATCCTAGGCTCCCTCCTAGAAGTCCTTCTAACCAAAGATGGATACAGCCTCAAAAACCACTTGGTCTTGAGGAAATCTGCCAGGATGTCCTCCAGGGAACTCTGTTCAAAAGACTCTAAGCCAGGGAGGTGGCACACTTCTGTAATCCCAGCTACCTGGAAGGCTGAGAGGATAAGCTTGAGGCCAGACTGGGAACCTTCACTGGAGCCTGTCGCAGAAAGAGGGGAGGGCTGGAATGCTTCTGGCTGGACCCCAGCCGTAAGGAAGCTGGCAGAAGTTTGGGTCAAGTCAGGGAGATGCAGGACGGGGTGACCAGTGCTGCCTGACACATCCACGGAGGCAGACCTCTGAGTAACTCTGCACTTGGTCCAGGAGGGTAGGGCAGTGCCTGGGCCTGCAGGATTCCAGCTGAGCCATGGAGACTCTGCTGTACCAAGAAAGAGACGAGCAGATGTGGGCAGGAGTGCCTGAGCACAATGACTAGAATTAACTGTCAACTTTCTGCACACTTTTTTTTACTTTTGTTTTTGCTGGCTGAGTTTGTCGTTTTCTGTCAGAACAAGCTCACTGCGTGCCTCACAGCTTCCCTCTACCTTGTTATTTGGAGGAAAGCCTGATGCCCACACCTGTCTGGGCACATTCTGCCCACTCAGCAGCGACCCTGAGAATAACACTCCCCGCCTGCCAACAAGGCTGGGAGCACCAACTGGCTCCAGGGCACTGCGGGACCATGGCGCAGTCACGCAGCGCATCTCGTGCACAGTGCCTCCAGACTCCAGAGGAAAACAAACAGAGCCATGCCCCAGCTCCTCCCATCCCCACCAACAGCGGGCTGGGCCTCAGGCCCCAGTGCTGGTGCCGAACCTCAAAGGCAGGGCCACGCAACAGCCAGCTCTCCACCCGCTCAGTGCGCCCTTATCCTGTGATGTCCCTTCACTGCATCGGTGACCACACATGGTGAAGCCACCGACACTTTTTCTCCCCGTCCTGGTCCCTGTCAGATGCCTAGTCTATTAGGTCAATGAGGAGGGTTTTCTGCGTCATCACTGAGATCAGAGTCACTGCACCAAGGGTGCAGCATGCAGGATGCCCAACCTCACTCGCTGGTGACTGTCGTTGATGGCTTATTATGACAGCTGCCTGCAGATGGGGGAGCTCCACTTGGTGTTGAGCAGAGTCTGGGCCAAGTGTGCCCCTGCTTCTGTCTTCCCCCTGGCCGCTCTCAGAAGGCCACGTAGTAGCGGTCTGTCGTGCCGAAGATGTCACTCTGGTCCTCCAGGAGCTCCAGCACCTGCTGCAGCACAGCCTCGCTCAGGCCCGGCTGGACGTTCAGGCGTGCGCAGGCCAAGATGTGCTGAAAGTGGCAGCCCTTCTCCATGTCTGTGGGAGAAAAGGCAGGCGTGTGAGCTGGGACGTGGCTGCCATGTCTCTCCCTCTCCCAAGCTCCAGAACCGCCCCTGAACTGGGCCCTATCCCCACAGAAGTGACGTAGTCAGAGGTGCACTGGGCTAGAGATCTGAGGCACAAATCCAGAAGTCCTCTTGGCCTCTTCTGTCAGCACATGACCCTGCTGCCGTGGGCCTGACTCCAACCTTCAGGGAGCCCCACGTAGTGCTTTTCCACCCACCGCCAGGGGTGTGATGGGGATGCTATAGGGAGAGGGTTTCTTTACACATTTGTCCATTCCCCTGCCTCCTTGCCTGGCTTCCGGGAAGTCTTGCCTGTGCCGGCTGCATAGAGATCGCTCTACCCAAGCTAAGTCTGCTTGGTGGGCAGTGGCACAGCTGACAGCTGCAACTGCTTTCCTCACTGAAAGCCGTGGTTTAGAGCAGTGGCTTTCAGGCCAGGGGTCACGCCCACTGGGGGATCATGAAATCAATTTTCACGGACACTGCTTTTCTCTTAGATATTACTATGTTCCAAGGTGGCCCTCAAGTCTAGGCAGGCGCTGACATGACCAGAGCATTCTTCTCTTACCAAGCAGATGAACAAAGGCTAGCATAAAGGGCTGCAGACTACACTGTGGGTGACTAGGATGAGTGCTACTGGGAGCTCACCTCACATATATATCTTATGCATCAAATAATGTGCTGGATTATGGCATCAATGTACTTCTAATTGAGCCCAAAAGGAACCTCACTCCTAAAGGCAAGATGCCTTGGCCCTCACATCCCAGGGCTTCCCGGGTGGGCAAGGTGCATGGCACCCCACTCTCACAACTGCCCTGGCCCTCACATCCCACGGGTTCCTGGGCTGGGCTGGGTACACTGCACCCCACGCTCACAAGCTGTCCTACAAGGCAGCACATACTGGCTTCTGATCATAAAGTGCTGCAGGTGTAGGACGGTGCACAGGGTGCTGCAGTACTGGGTAAAGCACTGTGTGACCTTCAGCACATCGCTGTGGCTCTAAGCAAATCACAGCACCCCAAGATTCTTGTTTCCTCACATATGGCAGGGGAAAAAAGGCGTCTCTGAAGTCCTGCACTAACAGAGGTACTAAATTGCACCCCCTAGTGGCTGTGTTTGCTCATTACTCCTCCTGACTGGCTCACTGCTCTCCACTTCAGCAAGCTGTTCCTTCAACAGTCAGAGGCCAGACCTGCTGAACACCTACTGTACGCAGAGCTCTGGGTGGAGATGCAGAACTGCTTCTGCAGTCCCACGCCCAAATGCACACCTGCCTGCACGACTTGGGGCAAAGCAGCTGCTAGGATGCAAACCTCCCATCTCACAGGCGGTTGTGTGCATGGAAGGAGACCATTGCTGCTGCTTCCTACACGGGCACTCCCTGTGACTCCAGATGACACCCACACTCAGACGCACAGCCTGGCCCCATCTAGAGAAACTAAGGCTGGGCTGGGTGTGGTGATACACACCTGCAATCCAGTGTTCAGAGAAGCTGGGGCAGGAAGACCACCAGCTTGAGCCCACTTGTACAACGTAGTGCGATGCTCTCTCCAAACAAACAAACGAACAAACAGGGCTGGGGATACAGCTCAGGGCGAAGGCCCTGCATTCAGTCCCAGGTGCCACAAGGGACAAAGAGGCTCAGCCCTTTAGGAAGCACTGCTCACAGAGAAACGCTGATAGAGATGCAGGTACGCTCTGAGACAGGGTGGAAAGGCCTCTTGCCCCCTGTGCAGTCAGCGCTACTCAGCTCTAACCTAGTTCTGGGCAAAGGCTGAGTGTCGCCGGCATCTGTGGGCTCTGGGCTGTGGACCAGAAGCCTGAGGGTGACCTGGAGAGGCTATGGGGAAAAGCAAGCATCCAGGCTCCCAGGACCAAGGCCTCAGCTCTTCGATACATGAGCAAGCACCAGAGAAGAGCCTGGGGAGCATGGCCCGCAGGCAGTCCCACAGCTGTCCACATCACCTCCCTGGATGGCCCTGTGGCAGCAGCAGGGGGCACCTACTGGCCATGTCCTGGTCTCACAGGGAGCCTCAAAGCACCAACACCAGGGCCTTAAGTGTCCCAAGCACTTCTGTGCCTTTTGTGGGCCCACTGCCACCAGAAGAAACCCAACCAGGTTTCTAACAAACCCAACTCATTAAAACAAATCTCAAGCATGCATGGTGGTGCCAGGCCTGTAATTCCAGAATTTTGGGAGGCTGAGGCAAGAAAGTCCCAACTTTGGGCCCAGTCTGGGCAACTTAGATTCTGTCTCAAACTAAAAAAAAAAAAAAAAAATTTAAAGGGCTGGAAGCTGGGTATGGTGTGCACCTGTAAGCCCAACCCTGGGGGGCAGAGGCAAGACTGTTGTGCATTCAAGGCCAGCCTGGACTACACATACAGTGTAAAACACAGCAAGACCGCATTTTATAACAGGGAGCAGGGCTGGGAACACAGCTCAGCGTGCGGGCCTTGGCCCTACCCTGTAGTATCAAAAGGCATGGAGTGTCAGAGGTGCATAATGAACCCCAGGCAGGTACAGATAGCTCGGAGAATGCAACAGGTGCTAGGAATTAATGTCTAGAGAGGCTGCCATACTAGAACCTTCCAGTGATCACGTGCTTAGGCAGGAACGTGACGGGTAGGCACGTGGAGAGAGGCCCTGTGTTAAAGCCAAGCTGTGTTCCTGCAGCCACGTCTATCCTGCAAGTTTTATTTTGTCTAGAGGCCAGAACATTTTCAGAAGAAAAAGTTGGAGATTAAAAGCTGTTCTCAGCACAGGATTCATTCTTTCTGGATAATTTGCTGTTTGTTGCGTTCATACTTAAAACTGAAATCCCTGTATGTTTAAAAACTTTTAGCCTAATAATCGCCTGCAACACGGTGCCTTCCAGATGGTTAGCTGAAGCAGATGCCAGCGTCCACAGACAGGCGGGGAGGGCCGTGGCCGCTAAGTCAGGAAACGCGCTTCATTTCCTCTCACCCTTTGTGGCCCTAACGGTTTGTTTTGCAAACTGACTTCTAGAGGCCACCCGGGAGGAACCACTGCTGTCCTCACCAAGCGAATGAAGAAGCGGAGGGGCAGGCCCACCTGAGATGACAGCCAGCGAGGCCTGCGAGATGGGGCTGGGCCGGGCTAGCTCTTCCAATGCCATGTGGTGTCCAGCTTGGGACAGGCACTTTCGATCCTGCAAGGCCCTAAACCAGGCTTGCTGCGCTCAGCGGTTCCTTAATGAAGGCACAGCCTCTGCCCCTGGGAGCTTGGAGAGTTCAAGTCTGCCCAGCAGTCTCCTGACAGGGACAAAGGTTGGTGAGGGTGGCCCAGCAGCAACGGTAGGGCAGCGTCAGAGCTCTCTGGGCACACTGGTTTGCCCTGCAGGGCAGGGTGATAGGCAGGCTGGGCCTTGGCATACGGTACCAGTGCCAATGAGCTCTGCAGCCATGGCCAGAGGGAAGATTCAGGGTGTGGAACCAGACACTGCAGGCTACGTACTACCCCACTTTCTTCTTTTGTCTTTTTTGTTATTTATTTATTACAAGGTCTTGCTACACAGTTGAGACTTGTGTTGATCCTGGTATCTCAGCTTCCCCAGTTTTGGGATTATAGGCATGCACCTCCACACAGGTTTCAGGGCCTATAGTACCAGGGATTGAACCCAAGTCCTTGCACTTGCCAGGCAGGTGCTTAGACCACAGAGCTATCTCCCAACCCCTCTTTTGTCTTTTTGAGGCAGGGTCTCACTCTGAGTTCAGGCTGGTCTCAAAATCCCAACAACCCTCCTTCTTCAACCATCTAGAGGGCTGGTATCACAGGTGTGTGCCGCCACACCCCACTTACCTGTGCCTTTCCAAAAGTATCTATTGGCCTGGGGAGATAGCCTGGCTGAGCATCTGCCTGACAGAAGCATCTTCTGTGCAAGTACGTGTGCCACTATGACCTCCAGAGAAGGACAGGGAAAAACAACAAGTGTGCAGTGCGGAAGAGAGCCTGGGGCTGAGGTGACTCTGATTTCCCTCTGTATTGCTGCCTGGCCTGAGTTTTAGCGGTGAGTGCACACTACTATTTGGAGTAACATTTTAATGCTGCAGGCTATGGCAGTGTGACAGAGGGGTGACTGAACAAGTGCTAGGAAAGCCCTTACTTGTGCTCTGGAACTCAGCTTCTGGGAGTTGGTGCCAGGCGTCGGGCTCACGGCTCTGGGGGCTCGCACGCATAGCCTGAATACAAGGCCCGGGGACCTCAACATGTGCTCACCCAGGTGGACCTGCCCTGTGGGTGGGCATCTACTGCCCCTGGGTTGCCAAGGCCATTAGAGATGAACTGTGAATTCTGCTCAGTGCTTCCCCAGGCTCCAGGCCATTCTACTATTAGGATGTGGCTTTGGTCAGCATGTCTGGGCGGGTAGCACAGCTGGAATGGCAGGGGGAGGTTAGCTGCCACTGGTGGCAGAGCTGTCCCATGGGCACCCGAAGGCACAGCAGACAGGCTTCCTCCTCAGCTGCAGGTGCCTGTTCTCACTGCACTGCATGCGTGAGGAGCCACGCAGCTGCACTGCAGTCAGACCGACTTAGAACCTGCTGTGCATTGCCTTGGGATCTGACCTTCCTGGGTCCCGACGCCAGGGCAGAAGGGCTGGTTCTCTCCTCCTGGCCCTGGCCCAGGCCCAGGGATCCAGAGCAGTGCATTTCCCTGGGGATGAAGAATGGGTCTTTATCTAAGCCACCATTCGCTGTTAGTCTATGCTTGCAAAGGTGGCTTCTAAAGTCACCTTAATTCTCTGATTTTGTTTTTTTTCCAGAACTGGGAATTGAACTCAGGCCCTTGTGTTTGCCAGGGAAGTGCTTATTCTACTGAGCCATCTCCCCGGCCCCTGAAGCCACCTTAAAACTGACCAGTCTGCATGGGATCTGGACACAGTTAATGCCACCTTCTTTCTAACCAGCCTGAATATGGCTCCTGCTCCTTGTGAGACTTGCAGTTTGAGTGTCTTCCCACTAGGGGCTGCCCGAACACCACCGAGACCAGCTACTTTCTAAGCCATTTTTGCAACCGACCAGCTTCCAAGATGAGCGCGTCCCTCACACACTGTAATGTCTAGACCGTCCCTTTCAACACAAAAGGCCTTGATGTTTGAAGAAAAGCATGATCAGGAAGATGTTCAAAGGCCAGGGGCAAGCACCAACAGGAAATAACATGACTTAGACCCCAAGAACCAGAACTGGACTGCACAGTCCTGGTTCAGGGATGGATGTACAGCATCACACCCACCCGAGTCGCTGCTCAGCCCCAGCCCATCCCAGTGGAACAAGAAGCACGTTTAGGAGCTCTCGGGGTTAATCTTAGGACTTGGGGTTAAATCTTATTTGCAGGCAAGGTCCAAAATGGCCTAACCTCACTTTAGAGGGAGAATGGCTCAGAAAACAAGGCACCTGACGTCACTTCCAGGAAAAGCCCTGGTCTCGGGCTTTTCGGCCAGGGTTCCATGGCAGGGCCCCCTGGCCCTCCAGTGCACATTACCCACTCACGGTTTGGCTTCTGGCAGTCTTCCTGAATGATGCGGTGGATCCTCCTGTGCAGGTCTTTGTCTTCTCTGGTTACCTAAACAGGAAGAAGAGTTCTGAGAGAAGGGCTTAGGTCACATCACCAGTCACATCCTCCAGACTCCAAGTC
Organism: Ctenomys sociabilis; assembly: GCA_004027165.1. Taxonomy (NCBI): domain Eukaryota; kingdom Metazoa; phylum Chordata; class Mammalia; order Rodentia; family Ctenomyidae; genus Ctenomys; species Ctenomys sociabilis. Next base: position 30,670 of record PVKA01016126.1, on the reverse strand, counting down.
AGCATTCAGGGATGCTTCTAACACTTCCTCCCCACCCTCTGCTACACCAACACCGACTGTTCTAGTGTGCCTATGGCAAGCCAGTTCAGGCGGAGCACTGATGCCTACGCCCAACCAGTTCTGTCCCCACTGAGGAGCAGCTTGAGTCCCAGGAGCCACACCCTGAGGAACAGTCCTTGGGAGGCCATGAGGTAGGAAAAGCCAGAGTGCGGCTGCCTAAGGGGTGACTCTCTCCTTCAGCCTTCATACCCTGTCCCCATGTCTTTTACTTGTTAGCATTTCAAGGGCAGAGTGATCAGAGCCTCCCCACAACTGTGAGAGAAGGCTAGCGTGAGAACACACTGAGCCTGTCACTGAAACACTCTGCTTCCAAGGCAGACATAGCCAGCCATGTTTCTTCCTCAACCATTTCACGTGAGAGGGAAGCAGCAAGCAAGTGGATTTCACCTTCAGTTAGCAGTACATCTGAAAGCATAAAAGAGAAAAGGAAAAGAAAAGAGGAAGGCGAGAAGGGAAGAGAGAGGAAGAAACTCTGCATGCACACACAGCTCAGCTCCCACTGCAGAGAGCTGCGAAGGACTGGACCTGCCTGATGCCAAAGCTTACTGGGAAAGTCAAATGAGGAAACACGTGGGAGGCTGGGGCAACTTAGCAAGACCTTAGCTTAATTTTTTATTTTTAAAAAAGACTGGAGTTACTGCTCAGTGTGAAGGACCTGGGTTCAACTTCTACTACTGAAAAAAAAAAAAAAGGCCACAGGTGTAGGTGCTCAGAGCTGAAAGCACCAGCCAATGAGTCCTGCCCTTACTGGAAGAAACACCTCCCAGATCCTGGGGTCTGGAGAGAAGACCTGAGGACACAGGGGTTGAGGAAGAAGTCGGAGGAGGGGGCAGGAGGCCTGTTCCTGCCCGATCACCCCATTCCAACTCAGAGTGAGTCAGTGGAGGAAGTGTCCAGCCCTGCCATGCCTCACCCTGGTGGCTCCAGTGGCTCTGCAGCTCCCCAGGAAAGGCTGCCCTCTACAGGTGCTGGCCCGGAGCCTGGGAGGAAGCAGGGCTGGGGGCAGCCTGAGGGCCTGACAATTCCAGCCAACCCCGTGCACCTTCGTACTCCCAGACAGGGTGGGCTACCCTTGCCCTTCGAGGCTGGAGTGCCTCTTCCAGAAGTTACTTAACAGCTCTGAAAAGCCAAGGACACAGAACACCAAGTAAATGAGCAGCAGGAAGTGGACTACTGCTCAGGAAGTCTCAGCCGTGGGAATCCGGCCAGGCACACCCGACCGCAGAGCCAACTCACTTCCCTGGAGCCACGTTTATGCTGCTGGCCATGGCGACCCAGAGACTTCCAGCCTGGCTCCCCCAATGTGGAGGGGTTGCAGCAAGAGGCAAACTGTAATTGCGAAGAGGCCGCGGGGCCCTGGCTCAGGTGCTTGGCAGGAAGTCAATGGGCACGGCCTTTGGGAGGCCTGTTGGGCTGTACCGGTAGAAGCTTCCACACACATAAAATGTTCCTGCTAGTCAGACTTACAGCAATAGTACATGAGGTCACTAAGACAGTTGCAAAAAAAAAAAAAGGGCCAATGCAACACTGTCTGTAGCAGCAAAAGCTGGAAAAGCCAAGGCAGCCCATCGCAAAGAAAGGCTAAGGACCATACGGCCAGTACCTACAGTGTGGACTGCCACGAGGGTGGAAAGACTGAGGCGGATGCCCAAGTACGAGTTTGGAAACATGCCTGTGATAAGCAATTTTAGTGTCAGTGGAAGTCACTGAGCATTACTTAGAGCAGTGGTTCTCTCTTTGCCAGGGAGTAGTTAGCTATGTCAGGGGCATTTGTGATTGTCCCAGTGGGACAGGTACTACTGGCAGATACTGAGTGAAGGGCACAGATATGCTAAGTGTCCCACTAGGCAAGGGACAGTCATCTGGCCTACAGTGCTGAGGCTGATCAGTCCTGATTTAGAAGAGGACATTTTTATAGAACAAGAAAGTCACAGGAGCATGTCTGTATGTGTGCATTCGTGAAGCTACAGATAAATGAAGGATATACAGTTAAGAGGTACGCTGGAGAAAGGCAAGGCTAATTTTCACTTCTGACTTTATGTGCCACCTAAGTTTTTAAAACAAAAGTATTCATTAATAACAATACAAAGCCGGGCGTGGTGGCGCAGGCCTGTAATCCCAGCACTCGGGAGGCTGAGACAGGAGGATTGTTGTGAGTTCGCGACCAGCCTGAGCTACAAAGTGAGCTTAAGGCCAGCCTGAACTGCATAGTGAGACCCTGTCTCAAAAAGACAAAACAAACAAACAAACAAACAAACAAAAAAACAATACATTTGTAATTGAAGCTATGGAGGAAATTCAAGAAGCTGTGGGTCTCACATAGTACAGGTTAGCTAAACCACCACTCTTCTGGAAGACGAGGCCTTCCTCCCGCAGCAGCTGTATGGCATTCTTAAATATACTATGAATGGCCTTGGAACTGGTGTCGGTCTTAAATTCCACCTGGATGGAGAGCAAAGAGAAAGAAAAGAAGTAAGCTCCACCTCATAGCACCCCAGGACAATTCCCAGACCAACAGGTTTATGACTCCATCTAACAAACAGGCTCCTGCTCTGCTGAGTCAGAGGAGCCTCGGTGCCCGCCAAGGGGACTGGCATGTAAGCAGAACCAAGCTCAGTAACTGTTCCACACAGCGGGGAGTGGAAAATCTGCATGCGCTCTCGGGTTGGACAACCCTTTGGGCCCGCATTTGCTCCTTTCTTCTGTAAGACCGAGTGGCCAAAAAAGCGTGCAGGCCTGGGATGGAAAGCAGTGTCAGCTGGGAACACCGAGGCCTCAACAGAAAGGCTCTCAGTAAATCTAAACAATGTGTGACACTTCCTTTCCAGGGACCCAACCTCAGCTGACCTCGGGACACATTTCCTGGCTCGGTTTAAAGACTCACAGACTCCAGGGAGAGACCTGAAGCTCTGTCCCAAATACCAGCAGCTTCTCCTGGCCTGGGATCTGTGTCTTGCTTCTTGTTCTCGAAAGAGCAATGACAGACTCATCCAGGTCTCCTCGACTACAGCAGTGGCTGGTCAAGGGAGCCAAGCCTTGGGCTCAGGTCAGGAGCCTCCATGTACACGGAGCCTCTACGCCCAGCCAACTCCACATCCATCCCACTGTCAAAAGGAACAGTGGCTGTAAGATCTGCTTATTGTGTTTCTGGGTTTGCTAAGAAGGGCCTCGATGGGAAAAGCACAAAGGAGCAACGTGCCAACCACTCTCCTCTTCTAAAATCGATGACACCATCATAGCGACTTTGTGTTACGCTGGACAATATGAAGTGCCGAGGGCTCTCAGGTTCCACAATCACCAGGAGCATCTTTAGTTTCCACGGCTTCATTAAAGGGATCGAATGTAATGACACCGACCTCCCCGATCACAGCAATGTGACAGACTTATTCATAATTGATGGAAAAAATCATCTCCAAAGACAGCAAATATACTGCCATGGCCACTCTGTTCTAAACCCCTGGCCCTGGGCAGACTCAGCTCTCTGCCGTACACACTGAGAGCCATCGCTCAGGGCTTCCTCACACACCATTCTGAGTGGAGGGGCTCCTGGTCCTCAGTATCCTTAGGCCTCTCTGTCAAATTAGAGCCATCACAGAGGAGCCAGCCTCGCGGGAAGAAGGTGGGCTTCCTTGAGTCTAGTCTCCTTGCCAGCACATGGATCGTCATCAGAAGTGCACGGAGGTCACTCTGGCTTCGAGCCCCTCAGCACGATTGAGTGGCAAGGTCACTTTGTCAGTGGACAGTAGGAAAGCTGGCACTGTGCAGTGACCCTGGCAAGGAGCAAAGCGCCCAGCATGACCTGCTCCACCTAGGTGCCTGCTGAAATGCTATTCCTCCTCTCCCATACGAAATCCCGGGTCACTAGGCACGTGACCCTGTGGGCAAGAAGAGGCAATGAGGCGTGTGAGCACACTGAGCGCAGGGCCGTGCCTAGTGGGCCAGGAGGTGACCTCATCTGGAGCACCCACGCACAGGAGCCCACTGGTAACAGCAGAACAGAAACCGAGTGGCCCAGGAACAGAAAGATGTACTGGCCACGTACATTAGCCAGTCTGCTGGGTCAGAATGAAGGGTCATTCCATATATTTTTATAAGTATTCATTTCTTTAATCAAATAATCACCGAGAACCTGCTTTCTCCTGCCTCCCTGGGTAGAGAACAAAGAATAAGACAGACAAGGTCTTTGACCTCAGGGGGCTTAAGTTCTTAGGGTGAGCAGAGCAACACCACAGACACAAGTAGCAGGGGGTTCAGAGTGCAGGAAAGTGGCAACCAGAACAGATGACGGGGGAGAGGAAGAAAATAAAGCAAACAAACATGAGTCATGTCAAACACGCCTTGTAAGAAAGGTGAGCCTAGCACCAAGGTCTCCGAGAATTCTTAATTTCAGTCAAACACCAAAACTAAAAATGTTTGCCTGTAACACTAGAGGTTAAAAAACAACACAAAAAGGAATTTCAGGGGCTGGGGAGATAGCTCAGTTGAATAAGTGCTTCCCTGGCTAGCCTAAGGGCCTGAGTTCAATCCCCAGCTCAACCCCCCAAAAAAGGAACTTCTGTATTCGGAGACTTTTACTCAACTAGACTGAACACATCTGGACCTCTATTTAAAGTCCAACATGTGACAGATCAACCTAGCCCTTCACTTGCCAGGGAAGTGCTTATTCCACTGAGCCATCTCCCCCGCCCCTCAAGGAAGAAAAGGAACAGTCATAAAGTTTACCAATCCACCCAGCTGCTCACTAACTGTGGGAGGTTAACTGCTCCTCCCTGTCCCCACCCCTCCCCAGCCTCAGATGAAAAGAAAAAGCCACTCCCGAGCCTGTTAGGGATCTACTCCAAGATAAAGCAAGTCGGCAACCTTTCTAAAATACAAAGGAGTGGGGGGATGGCTCAGTAGCATAAACACCTGTCTGATAAGTACAAGGTTATGAGTTCAATTCCTGGTACCAAAAAAAGAAAAGAAAATACAAAGGACATTTGTCAGAACTGTGACTGACATTCTTCAGTCCACCCTGCGCCTGTACACCAGTCATGGTCACCCACACCCTTTGGTTGCAAGACTCAGGCTTTCACATGAGCACACCCCACTCACTTGGTCGGAGCAGGTGCCACATGCCACAGGCTGGCTGGCAAGGGACAGCAAGGAGGCCACCGCTTCCAGTTCCTGCAGGTAGAAGCTTTGTATTTTCTCTTCTAGGAGGAACTCTTTGACTTTTTCACTCAGCAGACACGTGAGACTGGCCATGTCCAGGGCACCCGGGCTGCTGGTGGGGGAGGGTTTTTTATTTTATTTTATTTTTATTTTTTCTGGGGGGGGGAGAGTTTTTAAAAGCTCTGCAGAAATCCACCACCACTCTTCCTTTTTTGCCTTGCAATAAAACAGGAAGTTAGCTAGAAATGCAGTTTCATAGAGCAGTACTCGATGTATATTCATGTTTGCTTTTGACATCACAGTTCATACAGTGAAGATCATGTATTTGTTTAAAATTATGAGCTAGGGCCGGGAGATGGCTCAGTGGAATAAGCGCTTCCCTGGCAAGCGCAAGGGCCTGAGTTCAATGCCCAGTTCCACCAAAATAAATAAATAAATAAATAAAATTATGAACTAGAATGGTAGAAACTAACAGAGACAGTCATGATAGATGCAGGGGAAGAAAGCAGTGCTGGCCGTGGCAGCGCGTGCCAGTAAGCACTCCGGGCAGCTACGGCAGATTAAAAGCTGGAGCTCAGCCTGGGCAATTTGGCAAGATCCTGTCTCGAAACAAAAAACAAAAAAAGTATGTAGCTCAGTACCAAGGGCCTGGGTTCAATCCCCAGTAACCACCAACCCCCATGAAAAGGCAAAGGAAAAACTACAGAATATACTGATGATTATTCCCACATACAAGGCATGAACCTGCAGGAAGACAGAAGCCCAGAACAGGGTAACCTCTGGGGATGGCACTGAGGGGACAACTACCACTTTCTATTTCATACAGGTTTATCTTTATCACTTATACTTCATTTAAAAATTCCTGGATATGTAACATAATCATGCTCAAAAAAAATTCAAGGGAGGGCCAGGGGTGTAGCTCAGGGGTACAGCAGTGGCCTAGATGTGTAAGGGCCTGGGTTCCCTCCCTAGCACTGCAAGGAGAAAACAATTTTATTTTTAAATGAAAAAGGACACACTTAATTCCCCCCCTTCTCCCGACCTAGCCTCCCAGCCTGTACCTCCTAGGGAACAGTTACTAGTTCTTGGGATCTCTTCCTGCACACTAGCAGGGCAGGGGTTCATCTGTCACTCTGGCGCACCCATCTACCCTTCCTCCTGGGTTGGGTTGGGTTTGGCCCGCAAGGAGAGAGCTGCTGCTTGGCTCTTGCTGTTGGGGCGTTTTGTAGGTCTGGTAATGACTGGTGGTGTAATGCGCTTGTGATGTGCCTCACGAGTTTTCTTCCTGTCTCTTGCCCTGGGGAGGTTGAACTTCCTGGACTGTTTGTTCAGGTTTCATCCAACTCTGAAAAATGTCACCTATTACTTCTTCCAGTATTTTTCCTGTACATCCCTTCTACGTTTTATGGTTTAGATCTAACCTGTGCCCAAAGTCACAAGTTTAGAACTGGGTCACTGGGAGCGTGGCTGGAAGGGAGTGGGTCACGGGGCGTGGCTTTTGAGGTATGTGCTTGCCCAGCTCCATGCCTCGCGTGCTTCTGGGTCACCAGGAGGTGAGCAGCTCCTCTGCCTTGGGCCCAGAAGTCAGGAGTCAAAAAAATCACTCCTTTAAATTGTGAGTGGTGGATATTGTGTCAGCAAGGGGAAAGCTGTCAGCAACATTAATTCTGCATTTTCCTGCAAGGCCCCCAGGACATTTGCGCCATTACCATCCTCACCACAGAGCAACCAGGCTCACAGAGCGCCAGAGCTCAAGGCCAGCCTCAGCTTCCGAGCTCCAGCTGCCCGGCTCTCTTGCACCTCTTGGGCGGGCAGCGGGACACACCTGCTTGCCTCTTCTTGCTCCAGGACCGGGCTGCGGAAGGGCTGGTCGTACACTCTCCTGTAGAGATCAGGCAGCTCAAGCATCCTGGCCGTCTGAATGTTCCACATCGGGTCATCCACTTTATCTAACGAAGATGACACCATGATCAAGTCTTTCTGGTCCAAGTTACCATTAGGGCAGCAGCCTGGATGTACCGATGGTTCCAGTCACCCTCAGAGGGAAGATACTGCCCTGAGCACTGGGAGTGACAGGGAGTGGGTGGGGTCAGGAAAGTGCAGGGCAGGGGTTCATCTGTCACTCTGGCACACAGCACAGGGGAGAGGATGCAGAATCGCCTCCTTTCTGAGGAGCTGTTTTCTTCACTTACAGGGAAGGGCTGAATGGTGCTCAAGAAGCTGCAATCATTTTGAAGACTGAGCAATCTATCTGAGTGAAGTGACAAAATTTCAAAATATCCAAGAAAACTTGTAAACTAGATTTAGCAAGTATTTCATTTTCTTCCTTTTACTTATAATCAGCTTTCTTCAAAATAGGCCTGAAAAATTCTGGGCCTGGGGAGACAGCTCAATGGTAGACTGACTGCTTAGCATGCCCAAGACCCTGGGTTCAATTCCCAGTACCACTATTCCTCCCACAAAAAAATTCTAAGGTATGATGGCACACACCTGTGATCCCAGCACACAGGAGGCTGAGGCAGGAGGATCACTGTGAGTTCAAGACCAGTCTGAACTACATCGTGAAAGCCTATCTAAAGAACCGGGGGGGAAAAAAGAGAAGAGAAATGCCACTCTTCTAAAGAAAGCATGTTACACCACATACTTCCACCCTTTAGTATTAAGTCTTCCAAACTTTTTGGAAGTTTGACTTAATAAGAGTTCACTGAACACACACCCAGAACAGCAGCCAATTTGGCAGAGACATCTTGTACTTACAATACATGGCAGCATGAACTTCTCGCTTCTCTCTGTATGTGCGGATGTAGCCTCTGACTCGGATAACATCCCCGATGTCTACCCTGGTTCTCTGCTCGATGGCCTCTTGCAGCTTCTCCAGCTTGGGAAACATACTGCATTCTCTCACTGAGCATGGCGCAGCTGTGGGGGCTGGCAGGGGAGGAGGTGTTAGCTCCAGCACTGCATCCCCACAGAGGAGCACAAGGGAACTAACACATTGGTCTTGATCAGCTGCTGTGCCACAGGAGTGCCTCAGAACCTTGGAAATGCTCTCAGAATACAAGCTATAATCAGGAATTATTCAAAAGCAGAAGGAAGGGAACAGAGTGTGGGGCCAAGGCAAGTGGGTGAGCCCCAGCTGGCATGACACCTCCTTTCCCACCTGTGTATGGACAGCATGGCTGGGGGCACTTGGTCTACACAATCCTAAAGTGTCTGTCCTGAGCCCACGCAGTAGTGAGCCAGGGTGTTGAGGGTCTCAGTACTAGATCGGACTAGTAGTGATGCACCTGTTTACAGCCTCCCAAGAGCTGGGATTACAGGTGTGTGCCACCACGCCCAGTCTCAATTGCCATGTCAGTGGGCTCGGGGCGGGGCCAGCATGGCAGGCCCAGGGGTTGAACTCCTAGCCCCTGCACCTGCTTGCAGGCGTTTTAATCCGCTGAGCTGTTTGGCCAGCCCACCACCACAGTCCTGATATGGCACTTTTCATGACTCCTGAGGGACTAGACTTTCTCTCCCACTTCCCCTCTCCTTTCTTTCTCTCCCTCCCACCTCCTATCTTTCTCCCCCCCCATCATTTAAACATGACCTTATTAATTTTGTGGGTAAAAGAAACCAATACATATTCAATCCTAAGTAATTTTTATCACTCGAATCTCCCAGCTCAAGCAGGAGCAGCTGTGTCTGGGTGAGGGGTGTTACTCTCCGACTTTTCACTTGCATCAGTACATCTGATCTCCAAACCACCGCTATGTACTACTGGCCATGTCATGGAGGATGGAAATGAGTCACAGAGGCCAGCCAGGGAGTGCCAGCTTTGGAGTGCACTCCTGCGCTCTGCCTGTGGGGCTCTCCTGCTTCTCCTGCATTTATTCATTCTTTCTTTCCTACTTTGTTTCTTTTTTTGTGGCTGGCTCGGCCCACCCTGGGGGCAGGGCTAGCCGGGATCCTGGTGCCCAGATCCAACTGCGGTCCCTTGCGGCTTGCCTAAGCCTGGCTAGAACCTTTTTGATCTGTATCACTAGCACTGTACGGGGGAAGTAGAGCTGAGCGTCGGCTCTTTGGCTAGGGCTGGACTTAAGTCTCAGTTCACCTCCTAGCAGCTGTGTGGCCCTGCACAGCTTACTTAACTCTCCTGTGTCTCTCTTTTCCTCTCAAGTCTTCAATTCTTCAACTATGAAATGGGATTGATAATGACAATCTCCTTACACACAGTTGTGTAAGGTCTAATTTTATGTGGGTGATCTAATTTGAGTCTTACGTCATGAGCTCTGACCAATGCCAGATCCATGGGGAGAGATAAATATATGCTATTTGTGAAGCTCTCTGGACAAAATTGTTTTCTTTGGAGGTTTTTCATTACGTTTACAGTTTATAACACATTGTCAGAATGTCTGCCAGAAAAAAATCAGCTCCCCTCTCAGGCTTCACATTATGTCATCGGCAAGGTTCACACTCAGCAGCTCCTGGGTTGGACCTCTGGCCGAGACAAGCGCAACGTGAGTCCATTAAATGTTATGCTGCTTTCAATTGAAAGAGAGGCTCAGGGTGAGCCCCTCTCTTAGCAGATGATCCAGCCTCTCTCTTTACAGACAGGCCCTTCATCTCTGGAGCTCTGTTAGTTCAAGTGTCGGGACACTTTATCAGTGAGCCTCACTTCCACACTCCCTCTACTTTCTTTTCCACATTTACATGACTTCATTCTACTTTATAAAAGTTTGAAAATATCTTGATTTTTCAGTCTATCCATCTCATCCCTGGGAACAGTTTTCAGAGCTGTAACATCCGGGGCACAGGGGAGTTTAACATGTTTACTGGGATAAAGAGACAACAACCTCATCTTCTGTAAGTTGCTTTGCACAGGTGGCAAGACAGGAAACAGGATGAACTTCTTTGGAATTTTGTTACCTCCCTGTGTTATGGTTTAGAGGTCCCCCCAAGCCTCACGCAGGGGTTGCTGGATCTAGGGTGCATGACTGACTCGTAGTGCAGTGCTGGCACTAAGTGCTATGCCCCCATGGTGTAGCCTTCATAATACTAATAATTAACAATAACACTAATATAATGGGCAAAAAGAGATCTGCCTCTCGTTGCTTTTGCTGTCTTCCATCTTCATGAACTGCTCTCCTCTGTCATGTGACACCCAGCTCGGAGCCAGCTGAAGATGGACTGAAAGCTCCACAAACTGAGAGTGAGATAAACCTGTCGTCCCTTAATTGATATTTCATCTCAGCAACGAGAAAAGTAACTAAGACACTGAAACGATGGCGGCACATGCTAACTTGCGTCCTAAGGTATTATCTGTGCTTTGCTGCTTCTGGGGCTTCCAGGATACAGTGGAAGCCTTTCGGTCTCCTGATCACATTCTCTGCCTGGACACAATGTTGACAACAGTGCCTCTGTCCTGTGCAGAGGTGCTCAATTTAACAAGTGTGCTGTATGGAGGGAGACAGGGCATACAGTAATCAGCGCCTAGAAATCCAGACACAACAGCAGAGCCTACGGTGTTTCCCTCCAGAAAACTGGCAAGAACCACTTTGTGAAAGTCTGCCTCTGCTGTGCTCCTGTGCCAGGGTCTTATTCTACTCAGGCTGAATCTTAAGGCTATTTAGAACCTTCACGTCCACTATGCAGAGACTATAGGTCACAAAAAATGGGAAGCGAGCACGCTGAAGGTCTGCAGAGAGGCTGAGCGCTCATCTGAAGGCCAGGCCGCTCAGGCTTCAACATGTAATTCGGTGAATGCAATGGATGAGAGATGGCTGGAGCCAGACAGAACTTCATTTCAAGTGGTCTGTGGCATCCTGAAGCTAAATCTCATTCAGCACTGTAACAGCCAGGGCCAAGCACGCGTTCACTGTGACATTTCTAAGAGCGAGTATTCTGCAGTAGCTGACTGGAACGTGATTTGGCTTAGACTAAGTTGTTTAAAAATGTCTGTCTTCACTGGCCACTTTTCATAGAAAGCTCCTAAACCTTAGGCAGTTACATTAAAAGAAGAGGGGAAAGTGAGGCACAACTTAAAAAGCCACTGTACACATAACCAGGTTTCTTCCTGACATGCTCGCCCCGCTCCATCTCTGCAGAGTAGCTCCAAAGGAAGCCTGCCCTGTGCAAGTGCTGTGGGCTCATCTACTTACTGACATTTGAAAACTCTTAGAAAAGATGAGAAACTTGGAGGAATTAAATTAGAGTGTTTAAAAACATAGCATGAAAATCTTACTCTCAGTATTAACAGCCATTTCACTGATGTAAAAAGTTACTAAATATAAGATATGTAATATTTCTGATGATGCCATTTCTTTAAAAAAAAGTTAACTGGGTAAACTTTTAAAACAGAGGGGCTATAAAGCATAGCTTAAGACCTGTTTTCCTAAATAAAGCTTCACTGGCATGCAGCCATGCTCATTTGTTTACATGCTGTGTTATATGTTGCTGTTAAATAACTGAGGTGCCGACTACAAGTTTTTTGAGCAGTGGTGGCGAACCTGTGGCACATGTACTGCAGTGGGCATGCAGAGCCTTCTCTGTCACACACAAGCCCAGTCACCCCAGAGCTGAGCATTGGATGACAGGTGCCCTTCTAAGCCAGCACCTTAGCATTCAGGTTTAAGCACAGTGCTGGCACTCTGTGATAAACAGGTGGGTTTTGGGCTGCAGCTGAGGCCCTTGGTCTCTAGCAGGTTCACCTTCACTGTTCTAGAGGTTCAAGTCAAAGATGAGGCAGCCCCACTGCCTGCGAGAGCGGCACATGACAGCTCAAAGGGGTGCAGGTGCAAGCAGCCCCACATCTGGGATACTGCCTCCAGTGACCTGAGGACCTCTCGCGAGGCTCTGCCTTTGAAATGCCACCCTAGGACTGCGCTTTTCCAGGTGGCCCTTTGGGGACACTCATACTGATGGCAGTACCAACAGGGCACTGACGCAAGACCCCATACATGTGGTGCCAGGCTGTGCATTCTGTAAAATGGGAAGAACAAAGTGCCAGTTCCTGTAGCTTATCTAAAGCTGAAAATGATCACCAGTAGAGTACAATACTTTCAACATATTATGAACCTAACTTGTAAAATTACAAGAGGGCCAGGGCAGTAACAGTGGAAAGAGCTCGCCAAGCATGCACAGCCCTGGACCCAATCCCAGTGCCGAAAACCAAACCGAACCATGCAAGTATTAAACTGCATTTAACTCACTCCAATTGCTGTTTCAGTTGTAGTCCATGGGTTCAATACACAATTTTAAATTTCTTTTGTGGTTTATATTATTTAATGGCTAACTTTCAAAGGAATCCCATCCTAACAATCTTAGAATTCTGGGTATGCATTTTAATATGTTAGAAATTCAGAAAGTCTGGACCATGGCAGCAGAGAGGCTATTGGGAAGAGCTGTTTTAAAATTCTGGTCAAGGATCATTACCTGACGGGCAATTAGGCTAAAACTCTTGAGTTATGTAACGCCGCTGCTATAGTAAAAGCCAAGTGCTGGAACTCTCAGGAAACTGTTGACATTCCTGTTGTCTCAGGCGGAAATGAGCCCAAGGAGATGGGAGATAGGGAAGCGACTGCAGACCGCTACCCCAGGCGAGTTTTCAGAGCAGCCAAGCCTGAGTACAGTGACCTGGCCCCTCAGAGGACAAGAGGGAACACTCAGCACTACAGCTGTTCTGATGAGCTACCTCCAGCGAAATCCACTGGTTAGCTGAAGAGCAAAGAATTTTAAACCGAGCAAAATTACCTGGAGAAGGCTGGGGAGTGCTTGATTTCTTCCAGCAGATACAGGTTATAACTCCTGTGCTGTCATCCACTGCAAGAGAAGTTGCAGCAAAGGGTTGCGGGTGAGTTCACACACTGCCATTCCTTCAGCCACCGCAAGAAACAGTTTTTGATAATTAAATGAGGAAAACTCAGATCAAAGTTTCCCATCTTTTTAAAAGTGACTTTAAAACATTTAAAATTTTGATTGGTACATGCTGGAACAGTGACTACTACTACATTCACTGTGGGGAATTGGCGTACGCACGTAACATACCTCGGTTCTTTTTCTTTCTACTTCTGCTCCACACCCCTCCCACTGCCAGCACAAGCCACTGTTTAGGTCTTATAAAACACACACACACACACACACACACACACACACGGCAAAGAAGCACAGAACACTAAGACTCTTATACCAAACTGAGATACACTTTTGGATTCTTTGTCCATGGTGGATGATAGCAATTTCTTTTCTCCCTCACTCTTTTACCCTCTTTCTCTCTTCTGCTTCTATTCTGTCTTCCATTTACAATTTGCTTATATGCCGAGTTTCTCACACAGGCATAGGTCTGGACACTGGAGTGATGCTTTCCTTCTGCAAGCCTGTATCTACCACCTGCTGAAATCCAGAGCAGTGCCTGTTGTTCTGAGTTACATGATAATTTGTTGAGCCGCTCCCTGCTCTGTGGTCTCGAGGCCGCTCTTCACTTTGGGCAGCGTGTTTGCCAGGGCCAGGAAGATGGCTGGGAGGAGTGAGCCAACATACTACTGGATGAGACTCGTGAGGTGGATGTGGCTGTCTTCCTCATTCCATGAGATCACGGCTGGCAGATCCAGCCCCTCGTACAGCGCCTTCACCCTGGCTACCTTCTTGGTGCCCTTCTGCCCATAATTCTCCTGCAAGACCTGGCACTGCTCTGGAGTAGCTCGCTGTAGACACTGAACCACCAGCCAGCTGCATGTGCTGCCCTGGATGTTGGTGCCAATCTTTCCTGTCGCTCTAGGGTCCCCAGAGAGGTCAGGGAAATCATTGTGGAAGAACTCACTCATCGCCATCAGCGACTCTCCTGGCATTGCTGTGCTCCTTCTCTGTATCAATGCCGGCCACAGCCATGGCAGCAGCAACAGGCAGGCAGAAGAAGAAAGCTGCCTTGTACCTGACAATAGACCTGTGCCTTTTCCCAGTGTACTGCTGAGATCCGCATGGTCCTGTGGGGCTGGGGTGGCGTCCAGAGTCTCCCCGACCCTGTCTGATGGTCAGTCTGCGGGAAGGGCTCAGCACGTGTGGGTGGCGGGGCTGCTCCCAGCGGTGGGACTTCAGCAGGTGGTAGACACAGGCTTCCAGAAGGAAAGCATCACTGACAGTGTCCAAACCTATGCCTGACTTCCGACACCAGCAGACCTGTCCCCTCCATGTAAGGAACAAATCTGCGATGTCATCTGTCACCAGGAAGAAAGCTTGCAGCAGTTCCACATGCCAGCCCACAGTCAGTGCCTGCTGCAGACTACATCCTGTTTCCGGGGCTCCAGCAGCTCCTGGAATGCTGCCTGCACTGTCAAACCCTAGCTGCATTTGCCTCCAACGGCACTGTACTCTAGGACCTCCCTGAACTGGGCAATGACATCCCCTACTTTTGGGTGCCCTGTGTCGTCTTCAGTCAGCGCCCTGACAACCTGAGAAGTGCTGGATGAAATTCTTCACTTCTGGAGTGTAAACATCACATTTCTGCTCTCCAGTCATCTGGAGAGAGGAGCAAGGTGCTCTGACCTGGGTGCTGGTCCTGCTTGGTCACTATTTTAAGTTTTTATTGTGATTTACTGCACTGAATATCATGGTCTCTAGAAGTATCTTTTCCTCATGATTCAAATTTACTTTTCCTTAGGAAGAGTGGTTCTCTGTTGTACATAAGTATATTTTCTGTATTTACTCATCTGCAGATGGACTTAAGAGTCCAAGACTTAGCTATCACAATTCTGTCACTATAAATGTGGGTATGCATGCAAAACTTTCCATCTTAAAAAAGCAGTCTCTCACCTGCACCAGAACAGCCTGCATGTACATGGGAGTGGTATGCATGAGCCCTGTGGGAACGACCAGTGCACCCCTCACCCGATTTTGAGCAGACTAGTGATCCGCATCTTCACCCCTCTGCTAAGACAGGGAGCCTCGGAAAGTTACATGTGAAGAACTGATGGCCGCTGCATACAAAGCCCTGAAATGGCAGCCTCAGGCGGTCTGTGACGGGCTCTGGCAGGGAAGGCACAACCTTGCGCCAATACTTCTCTCTCACTGGCCCCTGGCATCTTGACTCGAAGGGTCTCACTTCTGTGGCCAGGGATTCTCTCTGCCAAGGCTTCTACCCAGTACTTAGCCCTGCAGGGGACTCAAAGGGAGCCAGGCACACTGCAGAAGGGCACTGTTCTATTTTCATAATAGAAGATAATTATAACCTGCCTGCAAAAAACAATATTGGCTCAGCTTGTTTTATTCCTAGTACAAAGCAAGACACAGAACTCCCATAGTACTTGTAGGAGAGCTGAGAGATGTTCTTTGCCTAATTTCTGACAGACTCAGAACCAAGTTTAGCAAGTATGTTTTTCTTCATAACTGGAAGAAAAACATCAAGTAGACAGTTGTAAAATCACATGTAATGTAGAAGAAATATGAGGCATAAATACTTTATTGCTGGGTGCTGGGGAGATGGCTCAGTGGAATAAGCACTTCCCTGGCAAGTGCAGGGGACTGAGTTTAATCCCCAGTTCCATCAAAAACACAAAAACAAAACCAAAACAAACAAAAAACCCCTTTATTGCTAGTTTATTATGTTGAAAATGTCAGGATACTTCTTTTTACTTTTCTTTTTTTTTCCAGAACTGGGGATTGAACTCAGACCCTTGCACTTGCCAGGGAAGTGTTTATTCCACTAAGCCACCTCTCTAGTCCCTGAGATACTTCTTATAGTAAAATAAATTCTCAATGTTTCACTATATTAAATATATAAACTTAAAGAAAATATGGGTGAATACTTCAGGCTTTTGGTTGGTGGGGAGAGATTTTAAGCAGAATCTAGAAATGAGGACTAATTTTTTAAAAAGTCTGACATGCTTGCTGATCTAAAAACTAATAATAGGTAGCAATTTTGTAAATGATAGGGTTAGTGTCTTCATATATACAGAGCTCATATCATTTAATAAGAAAAAGGCCAAAGCATAAGAGTGGCAATGGGGAAGAACATGGAAATAATGGCAAATATGAGCATGATTAATAAACACATCGGTGTGCGACACTCACCACTTAACACAGGAAAAAGGCCAACTTAACTTCTCAACTGTTAAGACTGATATTCATGTGTTGTTAATGGAAGTATAGACTAGTACTAAATTTCTAAAGAGCAAGTTTGAAAACATGCATCAAATTTTGAAACATGTACACCCTTTGACTAAGCAACTACCTCTAACACATTATTCTGAGGAGATATAGGCATCTCCTACAAGGCTGTTCAATGTACTGTTTTTTAGAACACTTAGATGTTAATAAATATGGAATTGATTAAATAAGTTACACTAACAGTAAGTTAGGACAAAGTGTTATAACAGAGATCTACTCCCACTTCTGTTAAGATATAGGTGCTTTACTATAAAACAGAAATCTTACATATATACCTTAGGAGTCTTATGTGTAATTTATGTAAAACAAGTGTTATATTATAACAAATGATTTTAAAACAATGGGGGCTAAAAAAAATGGAGGCTAATAGTATCTTTTAGAGCATGGAGAAGGAACTCCACATTCAATGTAAGCAATGACTGTAATAATTTCAAAGCCATAAAGGCAGGACATAAGTACAACAGCACCGAAGAAATAGGGATTTCTACATTTCTTAAATAGCACACTACAAATATTAGCAACAACATTCACCCAAACTCTGACCAATTTATAGCATTTCCCATGACTTGTATGTGTACCATTAACATTTTCTCTGGTCTTAAATAACCAGTTAGGATGTTTGGGTTTCAAGAAGGTGTGATATGTCTAGTATACCACTACTCTGGCTAGTTGAAAATCTTGATTTATGATAGGGGAAAATTGTGTAGCTGAACATCTGTGCTGGGAGACACGAGGTCTTCCTCTTTCTGATCTCAGCCCCCAGGGTCCACCTGAGCTTGTGTTCTGTCTGCACCATGGGCATTGCCACCAAACTCCGACTTCCCTGGTTTGTAACCGTGCCCAGTGGCCCTCACACCATAGTCCCCAGGCTTGCTGCCTCTCTGGCTGGGTAGTACTGCAGGACCAGGATGCCTGAGTATGGGCATCTGCATGCCCAGCTCAGGCCTGTGGTGAAATGGGCAGCGAGGTGGGTCTGTGGGGAAGGTGGCCTGAGATCCAGGCAGGGCCTGAGGACAGCCAGGAGAGAAGGGCTCTCGCACCTGAACAGGCCTGGTGAGGATCAGTCATAGGAACACTTCTGCTCTCCCTCATTTCCACACTTAGATGTCTGCCGGTTCCCAGTACCCTTTCAGAAGGAAAGGCTTCTTGGGAAGAGTTGGGCACACAGCCTTCATCTTCCCGTGATAGAAGGAGGGTGTAAGTAATGCTCCATGAGGCCACAGGCTAATTTTGGTCTGGCTCGAAAAACTGAAAGCTAAGAACCAGATCCAGCTGACGGGGGGGGGGGGGGGGGGGGGGGGGGGGGGGGGGGGGGGGGGGGGGGGGGGGATGGGAAGGGGATGGACGAGGAGGGCAATGCCTGAGCTCTATGTAGGCTGCAGAGAACACAGACGCCTGGCCCCACGGGTCTGCATCGCTGGAATGCTACGCACACGAGGTACTGACCCTTAGCTTCATCCTCTATAAAACGTAAATCATTTCTGTCCTTTCTATTTCAAAAGATGAGGGGGAGAAAAAGGTGAGCCACGACTGTGTAAGTCGCTGCAAACTGGAAGCGCCGTTGTCTCTCCCAGTGTGCGGAGGAAGGACTTCCGTCCTTCAGGCTGCAAGCCTGCCTTCAGCGTGGTGGCCCACGCCGCGAGTGGAAACAGGCCCAGGCTCTTCGGTCAAATAAAGCGGAGAGGAGAGTCAGGAAGCAGAAGCCTGACAATAAAGTGACAACTCCAGATTACACACTGAGAAAAAGCAGGAGGCGTGAAGAGCTCCGCTTGTGTGTGTAATTTTATAAGCACCAGTCATCATCAGGAAATGGTGACGAAGTGCAGTGATGCTGGCCTATAATTACCATCATGCATAGTTGCCAAGGAAATGTTCTATGCACCAAGGCCAGCGTTTCTGCCTCCCACCAAGGAGAGCAAGAAGCAGGGAGCGTCACAACAGCAGCGCTGTCCTTTACGCACAGAGCTCACCAAAGGCCTAACTCGGCCTCTTAACTAGAGAATCTTACAGTCGTACAAGGCAATATATTAAAATGCTTAGGTTAAGCTCAGAAAATCAAGAACCATTGCAGTAAAATCACATTCTAACAATTTTTTTGTTTAGTTTTGCCAATTTATTTCCACCCCATGTACACTCCCCAACACTTCTGATTTCACCTTTTGGCTGGCGCTCATTCGTACTGCGCCGCCTCAGGACCACCACGAAAGCCCTGCTGTGCCAGCCCGTCACCGGCCCGTCACCGGCCAGCCGCAAGCAGGTCAGGTGCAGTGCCCAGCGCTGCTCCGGAAACCCAGCCGCTCTGGCCTCGCCCCGCCCTTCTGGAGCCGCACGGAACCTTCCCACATGCTGCTCAGGCTTGGGCCAACGAGTCCCGAGGCCTAGGGAGGGGGAGGCCTGGGCGGGGGTCCAGGGGACGGGCCGGCAATGCCCCCCTCTTCAGTCGGGCTCCACAGGCAAACTCCCGGGCAGCTCTACGAACCTCAGGTCTGACGGCGGCCTAACAATTTTTGCTTTTTAAATGTATTTTAATCAGGGTCTACAGGGTCGCAGTACCTGACTCGTGGCGATCTGCCTGTTTTCAGCCTCCCCAGAGCTGGGATTACAGGTGCACACCACCACATCCTTTCGACCGAGTTCTCGGCGTGCCCCGGAGGAGGGGCTAGCATGGCCTGTACGGCCAGGGATCGAACCCTGCTCCTTCATTCTGCCTAAGCAGGTGCTTCAGATCGCTGAGCTATTGGGCCAGCCCTTCTAAGAATTTTCTAGTACCCAAAATATAGCACCCTTTATAGTTTCCATCATCCTACGGGAAGGGAACTTTTCTGATAAGGGATATTTACCCCTCTGAATTCCAAAAGGCTTTTAAAGAAACTGTTCTGGATATGCATCTAGTCTTCAGCCCTAAGGGATATTTACCCCTCTGAATTCCAAAAGGCTTTTAAAGAAACTGTTCAGCCCTTAGTATCTTCGCAGTCTACCGTGACCTGAACCTGGCCCTTTCTTCATCGTGGTATCACCGTAATCATACACTATCACCCTTGCTATTTATAGCCGTGCTTACTGGTGTAGGGTGTCCGGCCCCTTCACTGCTGCGTTTTCCTTCTCCTACCTCCCTCTCCCCAGCCGCGGGCACTTCACATATCAGCGGTCTCCCACGACTTCTTGTCTCATCTTGAGCTCTGCCCACAGGGGCTCTTGCTAAGGTTCCCCACAGAGGCTGTGCTTCGCGAGGGTCCTCAGCAGCTCTGAAGGGCTGGGCCCATTTAAAATCTAACCCTGACGGAGCTCCAGTGGCACAGTGGGTGACACGCTGCTCTTGTACTAAACTCTAACCTTGGGCCTTCCTCTTTGACCTCAACGTGATTCCAGGCGCTCTTACCTTCGTAACTGTAGAAAGCATCTTTTTCTCTCATTCCAACGACAGTTCCCAGGATATCGACCTGTTTTATTGGATGCCCATTGTACAAAAAGACACCTAAAAGTTTTTCAAAAAGCAAAGTTATAGATGATTAATTTTCTGCTTCATTAAGTGTCTTTGGGGGGTGGGCGCAACAGATAAGAAGCAGATGCAGGACGCTGGCTGAAATCCCAGTCTTAAGAGCCCCTTGACAAATGGCCCATTCCAGGAAATCCAGAGGTTTCTTCCTCAAGGGTCAGAGGCAAAAAGCCTGAATTTTCAGTAAGTTTTTTGTAGAAAAGGGAAAACTAGCGTTGTCCATCCAGATTTGGTGAAATGGCTCTCTACGTGTGAAGGTGAACTGCGCCCAAGAAGGCTCAGGCCTGAAAACAGCCGCCAACTGATGGGAGGATACAGGACAGGAAAGGAGGACACCATGGGAATGGCTGTTTGGACTTTTTTTTTAACCAGTGATTTTTTAAAAAACAGTACACTGTTTCTATAAATTGGTGAGAGCCTCTCCCCACTTTTTCTTTTTGTAAAGAAAGAAGATAATTCATAGATTGCAAAATGCTGACTGATTACAAGTCAAAAACTTCTTTTTAAAACTTTTCAACTGGCCAAAGTGGGGTATATCTGTAATCCCAGCACTTGGGAGGCTGAGGCAGGAGGGCTGCCAAAAGTTCAAGGTCAACCTTGGCTACACAGGGATTTCAAGGTCAGCCTGTCCCCGGTTCTGAAAAAAAAAAAGGCCAGCCTGTACTACATAGTAAGACGCTGTCACAAAAGAAAAACAAAACCAACCAACCAACCAAAACCCCTGTATTTTTAAAACGCAGAGTAGAGGTTCTGGCCAGTAAGTTTCTCCAGAGAAGAAATGTAAGAGGGAACCTACGGCTGACACCAAGGAAGTTTTCTGACTCAGGCAGCACATAGTAGGACCCCAGGGAGCTGAGTCTATGACTCTGACCTGCAGCCCCTGCAGAACTACCCTGCTACTCCTGCCTCCTTTCTTGAGCTCTGTTTCTGCTGAGGTGACACATGCTATGGCCCTCTCGCTTGTACAAGGGACCCTAACACCCACTCTGGCCTCTTTTCCCCCCAATGACGGCTTGGTTCTTTACTTTCAAAAACAGGTTATACACATCCTTTTTGGTACTGGGAATAGAACTCAAGACCTTGCATTTCAATTATATATTTCTGAATGGCCATTTTCTTTTCTAAATAAATACATGGATGTTAAACAGGAAAGTGCTTTAAATTTTTTTTTTTTTTGGCAGAACCAGGGATTGAACTCAGACCCTTGTGCTTGCCAGGGAAGCACTTATTCCATTGAGCTATCTCCCCAGCCCCTGGATGTTAAACAAAGACAGCAGTTCCTTCCCTCACTAGTTAAGAGCCTGGTCAGAGGCTCTGGATTCCAGGCCATGGGTGGGGGCACCTATAGAATGAATGCCTAGACTGGCTTCTGCTGAGGAGAACGTTCTCTTGTTCCACTATAGGAGGGAGGGTTGGAGTTGGGGTCTCTCACCACAGAGGGCCAGGTGTGGGCACTGAACCTGAGCGTCAGTCTGCCAGGGAGAGCCCAGGATAGTGAGCCAAGGTGTGTGTGTGGGGGGAGGGGGTAGAAGACATACCCAAAACAGGCCCAGGGCTCGGGAACCACACTTCTCCAGTCTCCACACCGGAGATCATCCCTGGCCAGCCACTGAGGCCATGTGCTGAAGATGCCAAGGGCAGGAAAGCACAGGAACAGGGTTCACTATGTCACCTCAAAGAGAGCTGCCCCCATCCAGAAGCTGGGCTTGAATGGGGATCCACAGAAACCCTATGAACTTTTAAGGCCTTTAAGATGGAAGCACAAGCCGGGCGTGGTGGGACCTGCCTGAAATCCCAGCACTTGGGAGGTTGATGCAGGAAGACTGGGCTATAAAGGGAACTCAAGGCCAACCTGAACTGCACAGCAAGACTGAGAAGAGGCTGAACTACTGATACAGCCAGTGACATCTCCAAGTCATCTCCAAATGCTGGACCCAGCAGATATAAAAATAGCCCAGCATGGGGGAGTGGTGCATGCCTGTAATCTCTGCACTTGTGAACCTGAGGCAGTTCAAGGCCAGCCTGGGATACTAGTGAGTTTAAGAATAGCCTAAGGGTCAGGGAGATAGCTCAGTAGAATAAGCGCTTGTCTGAGTTCAATCCCTGGTTCTGCCAAAAAAAAGACTAGCCTATACCACAGAGTGAGACCCTGTCTCAAAAACAACGAACAGTAAAAACCCTGTCTCAAAAGCAAACAAATAGTAAAACCAATGAACAGGTGTTGAGGACACAGTAGACTTCCTCAGAAAAGAATTCACTTTGGTCCCATAAACTTGCACCACACCCTCATTTTGCCCAAGAGGATACAATCACTTGAGGACACAATGAAATCCTTCCAATCTTAAAAGGCAGCATCTTCAAAGCATCAGAAAACAAGAGGTCAACTGCAGCAGAGAATAGAAAGAAAATGTCTGACACAACTGGAGGAGGAAACGCAGGACTTAAGGCTCAGTGGAGACTTCTCACAGTAGGTGGAACTGTATTAAGCGAGAGCTACACACCATCAACCAGAGAAACACTTCTATTAGAGCACGATCTTTCCTAAGAGAAGAAAGCTCAAGGGATTGGACAGAAGTGCTGTGGATTCAGGGAAAAGCCCACAGGCTAAGAAAATGATCACCAGGATGTGTTCTATGTATTTATGAAAACATTACATTGAAACCTAGGATTTTGTAAAATTTATAGCTACTAATAAAAATATATTAAAAAGAAAATGATGCCCATAGACAAATGCTAGCAAGTGCCTGAGGCAGCCTTTCCAGCAGACCCTTTTGTGCCCACTCTTCCCATGTAACCCGTAGAAGCCTCTATGTACCAGGAGTCCCCAGGACCTTGGGCCTCCAAGAGGAGGACAGGTATGAGGGCTCAGGGACCCAGGGTTACAGGTAGGTTTAAAGCAGACTTCAAACAGCTGCCCTTGCATATCCACAACCACAGTAAGACATTCTCCTGTTACCTCCTTTTAAAGTACAGTACCTTGCATGGATCGCCTTTCAGCTTAATTGCTCATATTTTATTGATGCTATAATTGGTCTATTGAAATCTGATAGCAATAAAATGCCTAAGATAATATTTTCAAACATAGATCAATATTCTTACAAATACAGTGGTTGTGATGATGGGAGATTGGTTCTAGAGCTCTGTGCAGATATAAAAACCTGAGGATGCCCAGGTCCTTATAGAAAGTGGCCATTAGCATTTGCATATAACCTACCTGTGTCCTCCCAAGGACTTTATATTTTTATGTATTTAGTATAGGGTTTCCAGGGTCTCAGTACACAGATCAGACTTGTAGTGACACTCATATTTTCAGCCTCCCAAGGCGCTGGGATTATAGGTGTGCACCACGACATCCAGTCTCAGTGGCCATCTCAGCGTGCCCTAGGGGTGGGGCAAGCACAGCACACTGGGGATCAAACCCTGGTTCCTGCGCCTGTCTAAGCAGGCGCTTTAGTCCACTGAGCTATTTGGCTAGCCCTCTCCAGAGGACTTTAGATCATTACTTATAATACCCATGCAATACAAATGCTATGTAAATTTTTTTGTTTGTTTTTATAAGTAGTTGTTATACCAAGCTGGTTAGGGGCTAGTTTTAAAAAAGGCTGCACATGTTTTCAGTATAGACACAGATTTTTCCCTCCAAATATTATCAACCCCAGACTGGTCGTACCTACGCATGAGGAACATATGGATGTTCATCTACTAGACTGCATTTGCTAGGAATAGAGTGTGAGCACTGCACATGGACTTAAAGAGATTGTTACGGTGGTGTCATGATGTATTTTTAGATTTCATTTATGATTCCTGGCTTATGACTCTCTTCAATGCAGGTCACAGAAACTAATTCCTTTTTCTTTTGAGACACAGTCTTGCTATATAGCCCAGGCTGTCCTTGGTCTCTTGGCAATCCTCCTGACTCAGCCTCCTAAGTACTGGGATTACAGGTATAGTGTGCCACCATACTTGGTTCATAGAAGCTAATTCTGCTAACCTTTAGTTGGCCATGAAACGATTCTCAGACCTATCCTGTCCAGTGGTAGGTCCTGGGCCCTCCTCATTCCAGAGGAGTCCTGCCCCACTCCCTGGGAGAAGGGATGTTATGCAGAGGCCAGGAAAAAATCTGAACAGACAGGTCTTGCTGGGTGTCCCCACCTGGTTTCTTTGCAGTGGATCATAGAAATTTTGTCCGCCTACATTTCAACACAGCTGTCCACACTTCCATCATGACTATGCAATGAAGTGTCCCATAAAACCCCAAAAGGTGAGGTTCTGAGAGGTTCCAGATAGCATCCAAGAGGGTGGTGGCTCAATGCTACCTCTCCCTCCCCTTCCCAGCTATCTCTCCATACACAGCCAGTCGGCTGCGCCCATTTGTGGGAACCTTGATTTACCACCAGATGGTCAAAAGCACAGTAAAAACTAGGGCTTTCAGCTGACATCACAAGTGCCACAGCACCTCAGGAACGGAGCCCTCAATCTGTGGGATCTGATATCATCTCCAGATAGACAGTGTCAAAACTGAGACTAGAGGATGCCCAGGTGGTGTTCACTGCAGGACTGGCTGCTTGCTTGCTGGGGTGGGAGAATAGCTTTTACCTTTGAGGGTCCAGTTTTCTGTGCTGCTGATATAAGAGTGGGGTTTTTACCAACACATGGCTTCTTCTTTTTCTTTTTTTTTTTTTTTGTGGTACTGGGGATTGAACTCAGCACCCTGTGCTTGCTAGGCAAGCACTTATTCTACTGAGTTATCTCCCTAGCCCCCACACAGCTATTTTTTAATCAGTCAAAGTTTGACATGGTAGCTGGGCGTGGTGGCACATGCCTGTAATCCCAGCACTTGGGTGGCTGAGGCAGGATTGTTGT
Source organism: Ctenomys sociabilis (assembly GCA_004027165.1). Lineage (NCBI taxonomy): Eukaryota > Metazoa > Chordata > Mammalia > Rodentia > Ctenomyidae > Ctenomys > Ctenomys sociabilis. The sequence continues at coordinate 5,958 of PVKA01016126.1, read as the reverse complement.
GAGACCAGCCTGAGCTACAAAAGTGAGCTCAAGGCCAGCCTGAACTGCATAGTGAGACCTTGTCTCAAAAAGACAAAAAAAAAAAAAAGTTTGACATGGGGCCAGCCTAATATCTCAGCAGATTAAAGCACCTGCAAGTAGGTGCAGGGGTGGGGGGTTCAGTCCCCTGGCCTGTGGTGCTGGCCCCGCCCCCGGGGCATGCTGAGACCAGCCAGTGAGACTGGGTGTGGTGGTGTGTCAGTAATCCCAGCACTTTGGAGGCTGTAAACAGGGAGAGTCACTAGAGTCTGATCAGTAATGAGACCCTGAACACCCTGTAGACCCTTCCCTAAAAAATAAAAAAATTAAGTTTCACATGTTAAAACTTTTGAAACAAAGACCATTCCTGTGTTTTATGAGTTATTATTAAAAGCCTTTTTTTTAAAAAAATACAAAAAGCAAAACCAAAAACCTAAGTATCATCACCACTACAGTCAAACCTGACGAAAATTTTATTTGCTTAAACCATAAATGCTTAGGGCTAGGGATGTGACATTTTTGCAGACATCTGGCAACATGACTGTAATACTAAATTCACACTTCGGTTAAATAAATTTCACAGTTTTAGGGAACAATCCCCACAAGACCACCCTCAGTTCAGTTACTAACTCCACTTTTTGTGGGGGCCCTCAGGCAATCTTCACTTTTGACCAACTAGCTATAAATATGGAGGTTCTGCCACTCTTTCTCAGGTGTAACAATCTGTTAGAACACACAGAGCTCAGAGGTGCTATGCTTGCGGTCTTGTGGTACAAGGTAGAAATCAGGCAGAGCTAAATGAACAGATGGCAGAGGGCAAGGTCTGGGACAGCCCAATGTGAAAAACCTCATGGCCTTGGCCAGCTCACCCGGTGACACACCAATGTATGACGACCAACCAGGAAAACTCACCCAGGCGTCAATGTCCAGAGTTTTTACTGGGGTTTCCTAATGTAGTCATGACTGCTCATAGCCCTATCTATGACTGAATTCCTGAATCTCCAAGGGTTCAGACCAACACAACTTGGGTCCAAGCCCCAGCCATCTAAAAGGAAGGCTGATCTTTCCTGGGTAGACAGTTCCAATCCCAAAACTAAGGGATCAGCATAAGGCAACTGATTAACAGACACTCAAGCACAGTTTCTGTCACAAATAACAAAGACACTCCCTGAGAAAATTGCAGGGATTTAGATGGTACCTCCCAGGGCCCAGGACAAAGCCAGGAGAATTCTTTATCACAGCATACACTGAATTCATATTTTGTCAATTTTTGGATGATCTTCATTGTCTGAAGATTTTTTTGTTGAAACATTTCTAAATTTCATGTTGTCACAAGTTTCCTTTGTGAGCATGTGTGCAAGGACTGAACTGAGTGGGGGAAGGGGAGGAGAGGAGAAGAACGGGGAGGGGGAAGGACCTACCACTGGGCTACATCTCTGGCCCCTTCTAAAATTTTGAGACAGGATCTTAAATGGCCCAGGCTGGCCTCAAATTTGCAGTCCTGCCTCAGCCTCTTAAACAACAGGGATTACAGACAACCACTATCAGCCCGGCTACAAGTTTCCTCTTTATGGTAAACCAAACCAAACCAACAAAACTGAAACCTAGACAAATGATGTTCCATACCCCCTCTGAACCCCATAGTCTGAAGAAAATCACTAAATTTATGGCTGATATCTACTTCAATCATGAGGTTTCCTTTTTTTAAAAAAGCAAAGATCAGCAGTACTAGTTCTCACCGGTGAGCACGACAACATCCTTTGCTTGCAGGAGAAATGAAGCCCTGCCCAACAGGAGAAATGAAGCCCTGCCCAATGCTTGCTGCTCACCCACAGATCTTCAAGAGAAGCTGGCATTTGGTGTGAATTAATCTCTTCCTGAGGAGATGAGCTATGAAGAATACCAGATTGTTGTGGAAAATGGAAAACTGGGGGAGGCTGGCTGCCTTCCAAGGAAGAAACCAGAGCACATCCAACAACAGTGCAGAAATACTGGTGTGGTAAAAAATCTGCACAGAAGGCCTCAGTGTAAGGTCACCCAAATGCATCTGTATAGAATCAGAGTCACAGGAAACCTCCTCTTAACCGTGGATACTTGAGATTCTTGCTTCTGACTCACACACAGCCTGCTATTCAGAAGGCCTGAGGCCAGAAAGCTACACTCAAGGAACAGAGTGTAAACAAACACCTCATATAGCAGTCAACACATGAAGACCCACCCTCAGCTACTTTACTTATTCATATCTGTGCCAAATGATACTTGTTGTATGTTTAGGTGAATCTTTTAGGTGTACCAGAGATCCAACTCAGGACCTTGTGCTTGCCAGGCAAGCACTTATTCCACTGAGCTATCTCCCTGGCTCTTTTAGATCTCCTTACTGAAACACATTTAGCTTTAAATATATAATGCTTTGTTCCTTTAATTGTTGTTTCTTTTCCTTTTGGCTTTTTGAGATGAGGTCTCATTATACAGTCCAGCCTGGCCTGAAATGTCATCTTACTGCATCAACCTACCCAGTCACAGTAGGGTAACAGCTATGTTCTGCCAGGCCTAACTCCCACAGCTGCTCCTTGGGGGCCCACCCCTCTGTGCCAAGTGCTCTTCAAGGGGCTGTGGTCACACAGGTGAACAAGACAGACTAGGCTTTTTTCCCACGGAGTTTAGATAGATTCGAATTCAATAAAAAAGATCCTCGCAAAATTAGGCATGGATAATTCCCGTTTTTACAAAGAAGAAACCCTCGAAGAGAGAATAGGGAGGGCACAAGGAGGCCTAAGAATGCCCAGTCCAAAGGTCTTTCCACCAACAGAGACCCTAAGAAAAACAACTGAGCATTTTTGTATCTGAAGGACCTTAAGTACTGGTAAAAACTTTCTTCTGCAAAAGGTTACTCCCCCAAAGCAACTATTTTTTTTTTAAAATAGACTGTTTTTAACTAGCAGAGAAATGACTCACTGGAGGATCCAAGCTATGTTGTTTTTAAAGCCCACAGCAGGGATGGCCTCCTGACAGCCCCTGTGCAGGAAGGGGGCGCAGCACGGGGGATCTGCCAGGCTGCCGGGCCACGTACCTGGAACTTGGCGGGATTCCTTCATGGCCAGGATATCCCTGATGTAGAGTTTTGCAAAGGCTACAAACACAGGATCCAAACCCCATGAGAGGGAAGGGGTCTCGTCACACCGGCTGGACTCGGACTGCATCGAGATTACAATGTGGCATCTACTTTAGCTAACCCTAAAACCTCGTTCCTTCAAGTCAAGGGCCTATGAGGCACAAAAACCAGGATGGAGGGCGTTTAGTGGGAAAATTGTCGTGGCCAGGAAGCGGTCCCCAGGCGCCGGGCAACCAGAAGGCTGGCAGAGTAAACCCAGCATCTGGAGCCGATTCTTTTCCAAAATTATCAGTCTCAAAACAGCAAACAACTTTCCACTCTGGGGACAGCCGTCCACCTAGGAGGAGCACCCTGAAGCTGCTTTACAGGGTGGGCCCGGGGAGTCGCCAGAGCCCTTGCGGCCACACACCAGCGGGGGCGCAGAAAGGGTTGCCGGCTCCGCACCGTCGGGATGCGCCGTCAAAACCAAAGGGGAAACGGAGACCGAGGGGCTGGCAGCCTCTCCCACCACGCCTATGCCGGTTCCCGCTGCACGAGGGGCGGACCTTCCGCCGGCCACGTCCGGGCCGCTAAAGGGGTGACACTTGCCCCCGCCGCACTTCAACAGACCGGACTCCGCCCGCCGCTTTTCCGCTTCCCGCCGCTAGCGCCTTGCTGCGCCCCTCCCCATCCGGCCTAGGTCCCGCCCACTCCACCGAAGTCCCGCCCACTGCGAGCGTAGTGGCTGCGGCCCCGCCCCACGCTCTCCTGCGGGGGCGGGGCTGCGTGGCGGGCGGCCAAGGAGGCTAGCAGTTAGGGTCCATGGCCTGCCTTGCCCTCTCCCCAGTGTTAAGAGCCTCTTCTGGAGGCTTGGAGGTGCTTCTCAGATTCCTGCAGCTCTGATCCAGCCTTGCACGTGGCCCCTTTGCCCCATCCCTCCGTAGTGACGGAATCCTCAAGGTGTTGGAACAAGATCCAAATTTTTTGTTTTGGCTCCTGATGTATTTGGCAAACAACAAAGTAAGGCAGAGCCAAAAGCAGGCTTGCATTGTGGCTTTTTAATATGTTTTCTCTGCGCAGATAAAGGATCCATGCAGTCTGCAGGCTCCTTTGGAGATAATGTCAGCGTCTAAATTTGAGTCTTGAGTGTGAGTGAGGCCTGCCTAGATTTTCTGTTCCGTCCACAATCTGTAACAATGTACTAGTCTTGTTCCACTGCCATTGCGTCATAACTAGAGATGGCCAGAGTTCTCCCTAATTTATGGCCCTCTGACATGGCAGGAGGAGGAGGTTTCCCCAGCAGTCCAGTTCTGGGAGGCAGGTGGTTGCCAAAGAGACGCTTGCTAAACTATTTATCAGAGACAGAACTTCAAGCAGCTGGAATGGAAAATGTGTGTCATTAGAACCACGGCTTTCAGTTACCTTCCTGGCCACTGAAGAAGCAAAAAACAGAGTCCTTGGTAAAGGGCAGCCTCACCCAGGTTCTACTTCAAGGAAGAGTTGGGCCAGTGGAGTTTAAGATCTAATTAAGAGAAGACAAGTTCTCTAATAGAAGGGAGGCTGCCCCGAAGGAAACACCACCAGTAGGACTGGTGCTCCCAGCTCATCTGTCAGGTGGGGAGGGACAGGTTGGATGGCATTTTCCTGACTGCACACAGTTGCTACAGGGTGGAACCCTAGAAGAGACTCCGTGTATTCAGAAGCTGAGATGACTTCCAGAGTGACTCTTAAAGACTCAGGGTAGAATGCTTGGAATAGGAGCCCTTGGCCGCCCAATTTATTACCAGTCTTGGGGCAGGTCACGCCAGGAGAGAAGACTGCTCCTCATGTTATCTTTTACAATGAATGGCAGACTCCTTGAAATCCAGGGGTACTCATTCGGGTTTGAGCCCCGAGCCTAAAGGAGCAGGTTGTAATTGACATGTAGGGTAAGATGCGGAACGGAATTCCTAGGTTGCAGAAACACCTAAAGTAGACTGAGAGGTCCCCTCATCCTTTCAGGCTCTAGCACTACAGACTTCAGAGTCCACCACATGCTGCCTGGACATGTGGGTATGGAACTTAACCAACCTTGCAGCCCCAGGCGGGACTCCCTAGCGCCATAGAGCAATATGCAAAGACCCAACAGTTACCACACTACTAGCAACCCCTTCCTGTGGATTCTTGATGTGAGGTGACTTGTTTTATTTTATAGAGACTTTTTTTTTTTTTTTCAAAATAGACAATCCTTTCTAGCAAGTTAAGATTTTAGTGAGCTCTTCCAGAAAAAAGGGGAATCAAGCTGCATATATCTTATATCTCAAAGCTCAAAATATCTTGCTATAACTATTTTTTGATATTCTTACAGGTAGAATGGAGTTTGTTTACTTGCAAGTCATGTTAAATGTTCTGTACAAAGTTTATTATTGGCTGGGGAGGTAGCTTTGTGGTCTAAGTGCCTGCCTGGTAAATGCAAGGACCCGGGTTTGATCACCGGTACTGCATGCCATGCCGGTCCCGAAACCAGGCATGATGGTGCACACCTGAAATCCCAGCACTACAGAAACTGAGATAGGAGAATCAGTACAAGTTGGAGCTGTGTAGCAAGACCCTGTACCAAATAAATAGAAGATTTAAAAACATTCGAAATCTATTATTGACAGAGACCAAATCCATATGCTCCTCTGAGAGTCTCTTATTTGGTCAACCATGGCCCATAAAATTTGAACAAATATTAACATAGTTTCTAGCAGCTCTAAACTTCATTCTAGTCCCCCTTAAATGCATGTTTGAGCAATCTTCCCTCCCCTCCCCTCCGCTCTCCTTCTCTTTTCTCTTCTTTGTCTTGCCCCACCCCTCCTTCTCTGTCT
>PVKA01016125.1:0-48579 GCA_004027165.1 Ctenomys sociabilis | reverse complement strand
GCGTACATAACCAGCAAGGCTAACATTCCAAGCCCGAGTAGTAGCTGAATGAACACACATGACTACAGACATACAGAAGGGAGGAGGGAAAACACAGACTTTCAGCCACTAAGAGTACGTACTGACTGTAGCCCCGATCAGCGCCTGTGTGTCGGGTTGAGTGAAAAGGCCCACATGCTGCAGACTGCACGTGCAGGCAAGGGCTGCCCCCTGGAAGCCCACTACACATGGCGGGTTACACTACTATTATGGACTGCTGGACTATATTGGATAATTTTGCTGAATTCACGCACCTACAATATTGAAATGGCAATGGAATACCCATTTCCGACAAAACTAAACAAAAAAGGGGGATATAAATGAAGGATCATTTTGATTCTGTATACACAAAATAGTTAGGACAGATATACAGCTACTTTCTCTTACTTCAATGAGAAGAAAGACTTGCACACTAATCGTGTTTGGGCAGGATATCATGTCTGCATCTTGTACTATGAATCGCTACTATGAAGACAACAATATGCAATGTATTAATTGTTGTAACTGTCCTACTAACCTGCTTTGAAACTGTCTCACTGCTATTTGGTTCTCAATAAAATTATAAAAAATTTTAAAAAACAAGTGTTGGGTTAAGGCATAATGTAATAATGACTTCAGCTCTTTGCAGTGAGCATGATTATAATATTGAAGTAAGGCTTGCATTAAAAGAATAATTTCCTCCTAGATTTCAAATTACTATTTATTAAGGGGGAAACCCACAGTAAATAAACATGAAATAGCTTTTTTTTCTTTTTCACTAGAAAGATACTAAATTTGTGTGTGTTCTTTTTGTGCAAATAATGTGTGTGAATAATTAAGAAAATGATGGCAGAAGGTAAAGACAGCTACATCATAATTTGTTTGGAACATTTTGATAAATCCCTTTTCTAGCACTGTGAATGAACACCCACTTTATTACTGAAATGGTGACCAGCTGATAATGTTATCTTTTGTTGCAAGGCATTTAATCTATGTGTTGACAGATGTCATTGAACAGGCTGGTACCAAACCAGCAGAACTTCCCGTGTCACACAGAATGCACATGAAAGCCAACCTGCCTGCTGGGATTTTCAGATTGCATTTACCTCTGGAGAGCTTGTGGCTGGCTATTCGTGATCCTCTCCCTACCCACATAGGGCTCCCCTTATCTACCCATGCATCCCATCGCCTTTGCTGGATCTCTGCCTCTGTGGTAGTGGCTGTCTCATACTGCTTCCTTGGGTATTGGTGATACCGGGCCTCAGAGAAAGCAGGCCACTTCTGAAGGTTGCAGGTGTTAAACAGGAAAGTCAAATCTGGAACTCAATCTAACCAGGGCTTCCGGTTTTTCTTCCTTGTTGCATAAGACTTTTAGCACACTGTCAGCCATACAGGCCCACATGTGCTCTCCTTTGTCTTTTGAGCCCTTCTCTGGCCTCTCTCTCCTCTGACACATTTCTTCCTTCCATCTCATGAAAGTAGCCAGTCTTGTACTCTATCACCAATCTAGGGGCCTGACTGAGCTCTAAGCATTGTGAGAGATTGCGACCAGGCCTGACTCATGCACAGTGGAGTGTTGATGGAGCTGTTTGAAGAGAATGACACTGTTTGCTGGGCCACAGTCCCAAGGCTGCATGGAAGAGTCTCTGAGCTCCCGAGTCCTGGCTCTTTGATGTGGTGGGAAAAGGGGAATGCCAACGTTCGATCGCCTACCAGTACCTCTGTGATTCTGTTTATTGCTTTTAAGCTTCAAAATTACTTCCCATTCCAGAGATTTGACAGCTAGGTATTTGTGTGCATGTTCTGCTACTATTCAATGAATGAATTTTTAACTCTAAATATATTAATCAATGATAAGTTTATTTGGGGGAGGTTTTAGAAAACTCTTTTGACTTATTAGGCTAAATTACATAAAGTCTTTAAGATGGCCAAGTGCATGATTTTGTTGTTGCCAGTGGGGTTCTATTCACTAACCTAGATATAAAACAGGTCCTGGGCTGAATCCCTTATCCAAGAGCATTTGGCTGTGGTGTAACTCAGTACTTATGACTTAGCTTAGCTACCAACTGTATGTATACCACTGTATGCTTAGCCAAAGACTCAGCCTCTATAGACCTGGGAGCTGCCACCAGAATCTGCTTCCTAGGTGGTTTCATTCTATCTGTAGGGCTCTGATGGAAAGGAGAAAGACAGTCAAACTCTGAACACCCAGAGCTGCCCTGGCTCCTGACCTGGCTCCTCTCCTGGATCTACATCCACCTGTCCATTATTTTGAGCTCCTTAATATCCTCTCAGCATAGACCTTTGTGCTTAAGGGTGGCCAGACATGGTTCTTGTTGCTAACAATCAAATAACCATGGCAACAGCTCAAGTTCTTATCTGAAGGTATTTTAAAGTTCAAAGGTTTATGACACAGAAGGAAGTTTAAAAAGGAATATGCAAAACCACTGCTGTGTGGATAGCATTTGGGTCAAAACAAAACAGCTCTCTACTGAGGGTATAAGACTACAAAAAGATACAACAAATACCCAGGGATAGGGCTGTATTCCATTTCTCTTTATTTTTTCCAGTATTCCAAATTATTTGTGAAACATGGCATATTAATAAGATGTCAACTTATAGTAAAAAAGTATAAAATGGAGGGATATCTGTGAAGTATTAAAGAAAAGCAGAATTGTGACCTACTTATAAATCTTACAAATGTAGTCTCAGTCTCTTGTTCCAATTTCTAGTTCAATTTCCTGCCAGGATTCTCAATACACAGAGGCAGGGTCAACCCTTAATCAACTCCTTAATCATCGTAGCAAGGAGCTGGATGGCGTGGGCTCACAGCAATCATCTCTGAGAACAACCACTTGCAATATATTTCAGAATAGCGATGAGTCACCAAAAAATACACTTACTTGTGGGGTTTTACAAAAAGTCGGACCAGTAAACAGTAGAAGCCAGGTCAGCAGGAGCCTACTGAAGTGAAAATCCAGTTTTTCTCCACAGAGAAAACAGGCTTAAGAAGAACATTTCCTTCTTTTTAGACTAATTCATTCTAAATTAAGAATTCATTTTGAAACTCAAAAAGACAAGAATTCTTATGTGCAATGTTCTGTTTAAGAATAAACAAAATAAAGTAAAGTAAGGTCTGAGTTGATTATATGATGTTTGTGTTTAATTCTTATTTCATTATATTCAAGAAGGGGTTGTTAGTATCTTTATATCCTATATGTATATCAGTTTCTTTTCACTGTTATAATCAATCACCAAAAATTTAGTGGCCTAAAAGCAGCACAGATTTAGTCTTTTACAGTTGTAGAGGTCAAAAGTCCATAATTGACAACGCTGGGCTACCATCAGCTGATCTACTCTGCAACAGCTAAAGGAATCCACTCCCAGCCCTTTCAGCCTTCCAGGGTGGGTGCTGGTTCCCTGGTCCTGGGGCTCCACATCAAGTCACCTTGTCCACCCTGCTCCATGTTCCATGGTTGTGTGCTCTTCTCCAGTCTGACTCTAACCATCCTGCCTCTCCCTCATAAGAATCCTTGTGATTACATTAGCTCCACAAAGCTAATCCAGGATAATCCTCCTGGTTTTAAGATGCTTAACTTAATCACATCTGTGAAGTCCCTTTGGCCACGTGAGGGAACATTCACAGGTCCCAGGGATTAGGACATGGAAAACGTGGAGGCCTAGCAGGCATTGTCTCACCTACCGCAGGGCAGACAGCAAAATGTTCTCTGCTGGGTTAAAATTAGAGAATGCTTTAGAAAACGTAAGTTAATAAAAGTATGTTGATATCTGTTGTGCACGATCCTTGTGCTGTTACGATGTCAAAAAATGCCCCAATTAGGGAGGTCTCATCTTCTAACAGCTCCCTCAGTTCTCCTGACAGAGATGAAAACTTAAAATAAATCCAGCATTTGTCACATAGTTCTGTGTGGTATTGCAGATTGAACCTAGGACCTTTATGCAAAGCTACATCCCCAGCCACCAATTCTTTTCATTTTTTATTTTGAGACAGTGCCTCACTAAGCCTCTAAACTGCCCAGGCTGGGCTCAGACAATCCTTCTGTCTCAGCCTCCCAGAATGCCAGGATGGCAGACATGTGCCACCACATCAGGCTGCCAGTACTTTAAATAATAAAAAGTATATTTGAAAATTAAACTGTTGATTAAATTGAGTCTTCCCGACTTAGTGATTAACTTATTTTCTTCTGGAGACAGAATTTTCAACCACCACCTCCATACATAAATGAAAATTTCCAATTAGCACCTTATCTGTTAGCGCAGGGGCCAGGGAGATGGCTCAGTGGAATAAGCGCAAGGGCCTGAGTTCGATCTCCAGTTCCGCAAAACAAAAAAACAACAACAAAAATGAACACCACTTCAGCTCGAAACTGCTGCCTCAGGCCTCTGGCCTCTGGGACTCAGAACCAGTAACATCCTTCCATTCCCTTTCTGGCAGACTCTGTCAGGCTTCCCACAGAGTCCCACTGCCTCGCCTAGAGGCCTCTTCCTAATAAACATGATTATTTGATTTCCTGAAGGCTGATGTGGCCGCTGAGAGAAGGATCAAGTGAGAGGCTGGAGCTCCTGGAGTGAAGCATTGTATTAGAAGTGGACACAACAGCTATAGCAACGGCAAAAGCCTGCCTGCCAAGTAAGGGACATTATCAGGGACACAAGGGTGGATGTTTGTGTGTTTGTGTGTGCGTGTGTGCACGCGCGCACACACACACACACACACTTCATGAAACTTGATTCCAGCAGATAAAGGAGAACACTAACCCCTAAGAGTAATCTGAACCAGTGACATCATTGTTATTCAGAAAGTTTGCTTTCAGTCTCTTCCTTTTTATAAAAAATGTCAGATCAACTCTGAAAAAAAAAGTACTTGGGTTATTTTAGACAGAGCTTCATTAAAAATTAAGAAAAGAATGTTTCCCCTTTTCTGCCCAAAAGGATAAGGACTCAGCCATAAAGAAAACTGTGTTACCTAGATTACCTGTTCTCTGCTATCTTGGTTTGTATGCTGTTTTCTAAAAATTAGATTTTTATTAATGTGAGTCTGCTCATTTTTGACAACTCTATCCCAGCCAGGATAACTAAAACAAAAGTGTTTACCAAGCAAACTAATAATTTAAAAGTCTGTAGAGATGTATGTGGTCTGATTATAAAAACTGAAATAAAATCTTTTGAAATACTTTCATGCAAACAGAAACTACTGAACCTGCATTTTTGTGTTCATTACTCCTCAGGTGGAAACATTTTACTATCAGGTTCAGTTTATGTGGCTGAAAATGGTAAAAAAAAAAAAAAAAAAAAAAAAAAAATACAGTGCTTCTTTAAACACACTTAAAATTCAGACTGATGACTTCAGTTTGTGAAGTTAATAAGAATTTTTTTTTACCCCTGTGCATTATGTATGTTAATTAAATCACCAGAAATGATTAAATAGTTCCAAATCTATCTAAGCAACATGAAAATGCTTTTTAAAGGCACAATCACCATTTGCTACTAAAATTCAAGATATGAATTATAACCAAAAGCTTTCCTTTGTTACAATAGAAAAATCAAACATTATTTTTAATTGAGAAAATGCTGTCTAATATATTCAACATCCAGCAAACTCATAAAGGCACCACAGATATTTTCTAATTATTCCGATTTTTCCACCTTAATCTTACTTATAAACACTGAAATAACAACTTTCATTTTCTATAAATCACAAATAGCAGATGGAACAGGAGGTAAACATGTGGAAAGTGATTTTGTTGGCCCAGGATTTAAATGTGTTTTAGAAAATAACAAAGACCTAGAGATGCATTCGTATGTGCAGATAGAAACATGTCTTTGGGGAGACACCCAGAAAATGATGGTTAGTATTTAATGTTCCTTCATTTAAAGCCAGCTTAGTACCTTGCTATTTCATCTTCTGAAGAGTTTTGAATAGCAATTGTGTCTGATTGAGCAAACTATTTTTTAAAAAATTAAATTCAGGGGCTGGGGAGATGGCTCAGTGGAATAAATGCTTCCCTGGCAAGTGTAAGAGCCTGAGTTCAATTCCCAGTTTTGCCCCCCCATACACACACGAAAAAAACCATTAAATTCAGCCAAACAATTTATTTTTGGCTGGGCATGGTGGTACATGCCTGTAATCTCAGCCCTTGGGAGGCTGAGGCAGCAGGATCACTGTGAGTCTGAGACCAGCCTGGACCACAAAGTGAGCTTAAGGCCACCTGAACTGCATAACAATATAGATAGATAGATAGATAGATAGATAGATAGATAGATAGATAGATAGATAGATAGATAGATAGAGATAGAGATAGAGATAGAGATAGAGATATATAGATATAGATATAGATTTTTTTTTTCTTAAATTCTTCTGGTAACTGAATTGGGCCAGTCCCACCTTTATAACTAGACAGGAAGTAGAAAATACTTTTAACTTATAAGTGACTGATTATTTCAATATTGGTATAAAACTCAAAAAGCTTTGATAACATAATATTATAGTAGGGACTGGCTTTGAATTAGCCTCAGAATAGAGATGCTTCATTCTGGATGAACCCACGAGCTGTAAGTTAATAACTGCTGATATTGGGTGGTGAACACGGAGACTAGTTATAGTCTTCTCCCTGCCTTTTGTATTTTGGTATTTTCCATAACAATAAGGAAGAAAGAAAGCTATTTGGACTGGAGACAGTTGGAAGTAAACATAGCTAATTACTGGTTTTGATAGACAACTTCAGCTCACCAGCTATTTTCACGTGAAATCCGAGGCACTTCTGGATAAACAGCCACAGGATTTCTATATAGTAGCAATAATTCTGCAATTTTTCTAAGCCAGGAGACCCTTCATTGGGTGAGAATTGAGTGATGATTCAATACCTGATTCTCAGTGAAAACGGGTATGTTCGTGCAAGTGCACCTACACCTGCACACTGCACACTGCCTAATTATACCCCCACCTTGTTCCCAAAAGCTTGTAAGATATTTGTGCATGCATGAAAAAAAACTTAGTTTTGCCATTTAAGATTTCTCTCCCTAAAATAAAGTTCCATGAATATTTATTTTACATTTGCATAAAAAAGGCAAACACCTTGTCATAGGACCCTTTTGTTCAGTTGGCTTGCATCACTCAAGTTCCTGATGAGAGACTCTCCGATTTATGCACAGAATGTTGGATTTGCTTTCGCTTGAAATGAGACTAAGGATCAGAAAAGTTGCCTTGCTAATAATTTTGCTTTTCTCCAATGACATCCTCTACTGAGTCTTATATCAGGACTCCTCAAATTGTTTCTGGTGGCAAAAATGTGAACCCGTACCCATGCCTTTGCACATACTCATACAGGTGTACCAATACCTCATGCATGGAAAGCCACACTCTGCTGGTGACCACTCTGTGTGCCCCTGTGCCTTCTCATCAGCCATCATTAACGAAAGTCTCTGGGTCCGAAAGGGGAAGCTTCTTCCTCGCTCAAGTAGAATGAAAGAAGCCAATCACCAAAGATGACTTTGACAATGCAAAGGCAAAAAATGCTCTATTTGAGACAGGATTTTACTCCATGACCTCCAATTATATTCAGTTTGCACACTGTAGCCCCCTTGGCTGAAATTCTCCTGTTAGTCTGCCAGTAATTAGAGCTGACTGTCTGCATGACACAGCAGGGCAGGAACATTCTAGTCTCTGTAGCTCCAGCTTGAGGGGCTCGGGGGTGGGGGGCGCAGTGGGGATTCATTTCAAACCAAATGAACTTGGAACAAGGAATTATAACCACTTTGTTATCATTGTTGTCCAATATGACTGGACAGCTATCAGTGCCAGGCATGGGCTATTGGGAATTCAAAGACGCTCAAGTGCTGGCCCACATCACTGTGGCTCTGAGACCTGGCAGTTTGTCCTATCACTAAGGTCAAGTCTCAGGACCTGAACTTGGAAGCAATAAACAGTTCATGAACATGATCACTAATGAACAAAGATCCATCCAAAACCATTTGAAAAGTAGCCTGAAAGTTGGTTTGTAGTGTGAGGACCACGTATCATTCTCCACAGTCTTTCTTTCTTTTTCTTTTCTTTTCTTTTCTTCTCTTTTCTTTTCTTTTCTTTTCTTTTCTTTTCTTTTCTTTTCTTTTCTTTTCTTGTTTTTTTAAAATGTATTTAGTACAAGGTCTACAGGGTTTAAAACAGCAGTGATCCTCCTGTTTTCAGGCTCCCAAGCACTGGGATTATAGGTGTGCGCCACCACACCCAATCTCAATCACTGTTTTAGTGTGCCCTGGGGCAGGGCTGGCACAGCACCCCAGGGTTCAAATTATTCCTGTCAGTCCTCTCTCCAAATCCTCACACTGGCTTTCTGCATTGTGCACTTGACGAGTGCGCCACCAGCCAGGGGCTTTAGATCAGTCTGTCTCTCCCTCACCTAGGCTGCCTTTACCATCACCTGGACTCATAAAAACTCTTAATGCCCATCTAGAACACCAGGCCCATTCAGTCCAGTTGCCTAGGATGGAATCCACATGGTGACATTTTTGACTCCCTAGATTATTCCAATATGCACCCAAGTTTAAAAGCCAGTGCTTTTGTTACATAATCTCTTTTAATTTTTAAAATAGCAAGATGAGGTGAGTATTTTCTCTCCCTGTACTTTACAGGAAGAGATACATGCAGGGAGGTTTTGAAACATAGAAGTAGTTTCTGACTTATATTTACCTGATTCCAAAACTTATTTTGAACAAGGGCTTTTGTTACATTATTTAGGGAAAGCAACTATCAAAATGCCACTCCTTTTGTCTCAGACTCAGTGATACATTGACAAGAGTGTAGCAGATTGTACCCCTTGCAGCCAGTGCACTTTAGTGCACTTTAGTTGCTCAGATAACCCCCAATTTACCCCCAGTTCCAGTTTCTGTTACTTCTGTCTCCTCGGAATGTCTGATCACTATGATGCATACCGCAAGAACCAAGCGAACACAGCCAAGTACTCTGCTTCCTTCCTTCCCCTTTGCAATTCCCTAAAAACCTCCATCCCTGAGCTTTTGAGGCCTGGTATTTGGGAAATGATCCCAGGCAGTGCCCATTGATGTTAAATAAATATGCCTCCAGATCCTGGATGGCATTTCGGTGTTTTTGTTTCCTGTTGCAAGATTACTTTACCCACCTCAGAAACAAATAGTAGAATCACTAGTGAATGGAACCCGGGCCACCAGTTTTCATGATGGCCGCAGGCTGTCGTGTCTGGACCTTGGGTTACAAAGACATCATGATTCCCCGGTTTGTCACCCATTTGAATACTGGGTTGATGGCATTGTACCAAAATGAATACTACCTGTGTAAAGGCTGAGGAATGGATGCTGTTGTCCTCATCAACAAGTTGCCTTTATCAATAAACAAAATGGTGATGGAACATGGTTTTGGAGGAACTCCTTTATTTTCTTGAGTCAGAGGTTCTAGGGCTCCAAAACTCTCTGAGGGTGCCCTGGGCAGAAGAGGAAAATTAGCATCTGTGTTAGTGGGGGCAGGCTGGGGGACAAGGCAAGGCACTTTATATTCTTAAACCTGGCTATGTATCCTAATCCTTGGTGAGCACTTTATAAGGAAGTAAATCTCCAAGCCTCACCACAGTCCCATGGACCCATCTCTAGCATGGGATGGAGACAAGTCTTTGTTATAATGCACTTCTGGATAGAATTCAGTGAGATAGGAAGACCATAGACTGAAAATGATCTAGCTGTGGAAAATTTACAGCACAGTCTACAGTACAGCCTGGTCTATACCTTAGACCAGTCAAACCTGGTCTTTTGTACCCAGTGAGTTCAGTGATCCAGCTTGTGCCAAAATATTAAAGTGAAGTTGCACCACCTCAGGCTAGAATGACAATGCAAGAAATATTTGTGGCAGCTCTAAAGCTGGAATAAAAACAGAGAGAGAGAGAGAGAGAGAGAGAGAGAGATCCTTATTATTGTTACTGGGACTTACACAGCAATCATTTCTCTGAGGTGGTTTTCCTCATTTCTTATATGGAAAATTAAACAGAATATGCATGAAATTTTTCATGTAATAACTATAGGTGCCAAGTATGAAATATTTTAAAAACCTAGTTAACTTCCCTATGTACTGCTAAGTGAAAGTTTTCTCCTTACTTAGCTTTTTGCTATGAATGCAAGAATTTCCTCCTTTGTGTGTGTGTGTATTGAGTACAGGATCTACAGGGTCTCACTACATAGATTGGACTCATAGTGATCCTCCTGTTTTCAGGCTCCTAAGCACTGGGATTACAGGTGTGCGCCACCATACCCAGTCTCCACTGTCTCAGTGCACCCTGGAGCAGGGCCAGCATCACACACCAGGGATTGAGCCCAGTCTCTGTGTCTGCCAAAGCAGGCGCTTTAATCCCCTGAGATATCTGGTGAGCCCTCCCTTTCTTGAGCAAGGAAAGCCACAGGCAGGTGGAGGTTGTTAAAAATCAGTGACAGTACAGGCATCCAAAGATGGTGGGTCCAGGTAAAAGTGCTAGACACTTATAAAAATA
Source organism: Ctenomys sociabilis (assembly GCA_004027165.1). Taxonomy (NCBI): domain Eukaryota; kingdom Metazoa; phylum Chordata; class Mammalia; order Rodentia; family Ctenomyidae; genus Ctenomys; species Ctenomys sociabilis. Next base: position 38,035 of record PVKA01016125.1, on the reverse strand, counting down.
TGTAGTTCGCTGTGGCAGTTGATAGATTGTATCAACTTGATATGGGAAGCTTGGCTGGACCAGCAACTGCCTTGTGACATTCTCAGGGCTTGAGCAACATTGTTGGCATCCAATAATATTATTCAATAAATGAATGAGTAGTCACCACAAGCCAAAGCAAGAAGGGAACTTTGCAATTACAGAAATTAAAGAGATTGAAGTTCAGAGAAGGAAGAGATGGCTTCCTGCTACTGAGATAGCTGAGATTCTATTCTCTGAGTGGCAAGAGGTCACCAGTCTAACCAGACTTACAAGAATGAGCATTGGCCACACAGCAGAGGTGATCATCCAAGAAAGCACTGGATGTTTGGGAATGCCTCAGCAAGATGCCAAACAGTACTGCAGCACTTACAGCCCCCTGAGTCCTACTTTATTAAAATGAATTTGATTCTGAAGACCTGAAGTTGGTGAGCCTGAAAAGCCAACCCTTGGTATCTATAGCGGTCTTGTGCTTACATTGGACAATTATACTTTATTAACATTCATTGAGCACCTATTTATGCGCCAAGCATTAAATATTAGCATTATCATTTCATTGTCACAGAACCCCATAAAGCTAGCATGCCCAGGAAACAGCCCCAAAGTACTTCAGTGACTGAATGTGGTCTCAGCATGCTAGAAATCAATACGCTGGGATTCAGTGCCAGGATTTCACCCCAGAGCCTGCTCTCTGACCCCTGTCCAGCACTGCTCACACACAGCCAGTTGATTTTAACTCTGAGCCATTTCAACCCAAATGGAGTTTAGCAAATATTTAAAAGCAGTTCTTTCATTTGAAAACTTATTGGGAAAAATTATATTAACCTCTTCTCAGAATGCGAGCTCGATTACTGTATGAACAGTATGAACAGCAATGTCATCTTCCCAAACAGTATTAGTAACATGTTCTGAACACTTGCTTATTAGGCTTTCCTCTCAGAATATGAGAAGATCTCTTCAAAGTATTACCTAACCTTGGGGTCATATGGTCAAGCTGCTGATCTGTTGGATGCCTCAGGGCATGTCCTTTAACCACTTGACAAATCCTCCTCCTCTTCTCCACATGCTGTCTCTGCATTCCTTCTCCACCTTGGCTGGTGCACAACCTTAAGTTAAAATGCCAGCTGGAGGGCTGGCACCAAGTCACACTTGCCAGAAGCTCACGTGGCAGTGGCGAATGCTGCTGTTCCGGAGATCACGCATGGCACAAAGCCTCAGTCATGTTTAAATGCTGCAGAAACAGAGAGGCGCAGCTGCCCTGAGCCCTCGAGGCGGGGCTCATCTTTCTTGTTTGATGTTGGCACATAATTGCAACTGCCAAACAGTGGCAAGGTGTGTGTAGAGGGGACACATCTTCTGCTAACTGCATAGAATGTACCAACATCATCTGGGCCTGCTGGGAAAAGTGTGGGTGTGGAGGTCTACAGCCCACTGCGTCTTTCCCCCACATAGGTTACAGGAAGCAGATATGCCCAGGGCTGCTTTTCATCTCCAAATCCTTCTTCTAATAAGATGCACATAAACATCTAATAAAGGCCCAGAGTTGTATTCTATAAAGTATCAAAGAACATTATGCTGTGATAAATCTGTGCGTTTGTAAGTCTGTTGTAATTTGAACTGCATGTCTTTTTTTTCGCTACTTTATAGAAAAATATATATTGGTGTTTGGTAAAGTGCTAGAAAACCACTGTATTCCAAATAAAGCATAGGAGTATATGTATTTCATCAAATCATACGTACATACACATTTTTTTCTAGGTGCTAACTGTGACAAAGCCATTGCAATACAATTCTTTTGGAGATATTTATAAATTTCTGTGATCAGAATGCCTGTGACAGGCAGGGTCGTCTTCTTCTTAAGCAAGGATTTTCACATATGCCTTGAGCTATGTTAACACAGATTACCAGGAAGAAGGCCTAGGAAGGCAAAATGCCCCCAGTCCTGACTGTAATCACCCCCCCTGGATGATCTGTACACGTGGTTTCAAAAAATAAATTTGCATAATTATGTAAGATGAACATATCTATACCCAGCCTAGCCCAAACTGCATAGCGAGACCCTGTCTCATTTATATCCTATACCTCAGCGATTTTCATGCTGTAACACCAAGATTTTCCAAGGTAGAATCCGAGCACTGCAATCCTATCAGATGCTTCAGATAATCAGAAATGTTCATAGCAGTAGCCTTTGTAATAGTGAAAAAGTATAATTAATCATAGTACTGTCAATAGTACAAGGATATATTGAGGGCCACTCACACAGTAGAACACTGCAGAATGAAAATGTGAAATTACTACAAGACCCAATGATATGGATAAATTGCACAAATATAGTTAGTATTGAGTGAAAAAAGCTAAACACAAAGAAGCCATAAGGCTTGAGTCCATTTGTGTAACAAAGTCTTTAAGAATCACCACCTGTGTTGGGTATACTAGAGTTGGATACACTAGTGTTCAATTTGTCAGTGTTACCTTCATTATATAATTGTTTTCCAACAAGTTCTACTTCATAACAAAAGTGACTCTTTAAAATAATGGAAAACTAAAGTCAATGGATATGATATATGACTCAAAGAGTTTTGGGGGAAAAATCTGGCTTCATCTTCATCCTTTTTCTCACTCAGATCTCAGAATGAGACCAGAAGCCAAAGTTGAACAAGTCTTTCTAAGAGCTTTTGTAACTGTTCTAAATCAAATCAGCTCAAGAGTTCTGATTTTACTTGTGAAAAATACCTAGAATTGAACTTTGGAGTTCCAAATTCCATGTGACCCACTTCCTAAAGACTTTTTACCTGATGAAAAAATTGCATGCCAAGAAAGTGTCAAAATTCTATCAAGTTTAATTATGCAATTTTTGTCTATAAATGACATACCTCCTGTACCCGGTGAGACCCACCCATGCACTAATAGGATATGACAGCTACATCAGCAACAAAGCCTCCCCCGCTTCAGTTCTCCTCAAAGACGACACCGCTCCTTGGAAGGCTCTGGCAAAAGAACGCAGTGACATTCCAAATCAGAGATAGTATGGTGTGACCACCTGTGCTACCCAGGCTAGGTGAAATACTGTCCTTGTGCTATTGGGTCACAGGAGTGATGGGGGGACTGGGTAAAATTCATTCCATTTTCACCTTTTATAACAAAATGCCATTCTATTGGCATTTTCAGGAAGGTAGAAGGCTTTTTTTGGGGGGGGGCGGGGGGGCTGCAGTTACATATGGCATCTTTCTGTCCATTGGCCAGGACACCAGAAGTGCCCTCCTCCTTCATGGACTTTGGGCGTTGAGGATTCCTTACATTGAGGACCTCGTACTTCTGCTGCCTATAAAGAAAAGGGGAAAGACCCTTTGCTCTAGATTCTCATTGTATTTTGTCCTTTTTGGCTAAAAAGAAAAGCTGTGATATTTGACTCGTCAGAGAAATAAGTCTTCCAACAATGGTTATAAATATATTCTTTTCTAGTGTGGTTCGATCAGGAGAAACATACATTAAACCAGAAATGAAAAAAAGAATATCCCCAACTTCTCTGCCCTGGTTACTTCACTTTAATTCCTTGTTGAATTCCTACTTTGCTTGAGTACAAAGAAAAATGCTGGAAAAATGCTTCATATCCTAGCATAGGCAATCTGGGATAAAGTAATAGAACCGAGATATTTATTTCATTTATTTTTAGTACTGTCCAAATGATTCTTTTCTGTAGTAGAAAAGTACAAATTGTGGTCAAGGCTGCACCATTGTTTCGTTGGTGCTAATTCTTCTAAAGACATTTTGCTAAGAGTTCTTTTGAAGTTGTTTTAATCTGCAGAGATGCCCTTGTGAATGACAAGTATTGGAGGAGATGCATCTGGATTGTTTTACAGACCTGGTTCAAAGAAGGGGCATATGCTTTGCTTTATTGTATGTGTACTGCTGCTCACCAAGAAGGAAGAAATGTCAGACTTAATCAAGGAAAAACCTAAGACAGGAAAATTCTCTAAACTACTGATTGTCAAAGTATGGCAGATGATTGGAAGCCTTAGCCTTGTCTGGATCTTTTAGAAATAATTTGGTTTTTAATTCTCCTCAGGCCCATTGAGCCAGAATCTCTAAGTGTCTAATGTTCCGGGAACTTTATTAATTCTATTTTTATTTTTTTAACTGCATATGATTGGTACAGGGTCTCACTATGCAGCAGCTCAGACTCATAGTGATCCCCTTGTTTTCAGCATCCCCGGCACTGGGATTATAAGCATGCAGCCCCAGGCCCGACTGTGTGGCCAGCTCAGCCCATCCTAGCAGCAGAGATGGAAAGGCATGTAGTGCCAGGGATCAAACCACAGTCTCTGCACTTCCTAAATTTGCCTGAGCAGGCCCTTTCGTTTGCTGAGCCATCTCACCTGCCCCATTTCTGGGAACTTTAAAGTCTTGTTCCATTATCACTTTCTTTTCTTCCTATAAAAATAGCCACTAATACATTTGGATTTCTTGCTAATCATCATTTTGGGGTATTTGTGTGAATGAATGCTGTCCTCTTCTTTCTAAAGAGTATATTTTCACTTTAACACAAACCCAGGCCTGTCTTCCTGTGTGTCAGGAGACTGACTACACAGTATGCCCTGGTTACTTCAGCCACTCACTGATCTGGTCTTCCCATAGGTGTTAGGAAAACAAAGAAAATTATGCAATGCAATTTTTCTGAAAGAAGCAGTGTAGTTCTCATCTTTAATTAATCGATCATTCTGGAAGCCCTTATGAGCTAAAGCATCTCTGAGTCTCTGCGAGATGTTCTATATCCCTAAATGGTTGGGCTCTCCTAGAACTGAGGGGATTGGTGGAACAGAGGGGAGGGATGGTACTGAGGTCCAGAGCAAGTGGAAAGGGGAAAAGGGGCCTTAGGGCAATCAGATGCAGCAGCCACACTACAAAAGTATCTATATGAAGTGTCCATATGAATGTATTCAAGATGTACTCTGTCTTCATAAAACCATTCAACATTTTTTGAGGAGTAAATGTAATAAATGACATGACAAGACAATACATAATAGACAAGTCTCTCTCTGTCTCTTTATTTCTTCCTCTTTCCCCCCTAATATTTGTATGTTTATTCCATTTCATCACAGTGGTATCAGTTACCAAGATAAAAGACTGATTTTAATAGGGAACATTACAATGTCAACAACAATTCACAGGCCTACCCAGCCCTGCCCTGCCCCACCTCGCTGAGCCTGGCCCTCTCAGTGTGGCTCTGGGACTCAAAGCCAAACCTTTATATATATCAGGCAAGTGCTCTACTTATATACTCAACCAAGTTCCACATTTTTTACAATCTACAAAAATTTAATTGCTAGTACAATATTTGTGGACAACACCAATGACCATGGATGGGTGGTAGATAAACAAAATGCAGTTCAGCTGGAAAAAGGAATGAAGTGCTGACAGAGTAAAACATGGATGAACCTTGCAAGCAGTATGCTGAGTGGAAGAAGTGGTTTATCTTTTAAAAATCATATTGAAATTGCCTACCCAGGACAGGAAAAATCTATACAGAGGGAAAACAAATTAGTAGTTGTCTAGGGCTGGAGGCATGGGAAGTTGAAGACAAAGAAGCAATAGATCCTCGGTCAGTGGATGAGATTTCTTGTTTAGGTGATAAACTGTTTCAAAATTGCCTGTGGTAATGGTCCTACAGATGTGTGAGTACACTAAAAACCCTTGACTTCTGAACTTTCTTTTTTTTTTTTGTTCAATCTCTGAGGATTTATTGTTGAGTAAATTTAACTTTATTGACTATATAACAAAGCTGACCAAGCACAACAGATAAGCCTGTCAATCACACATAGCTTCATACCAACCTTGTTAATTTAACCAGTTGTCAAAATTCCCAAGTTAAAGAATCCAGATAATTCCTAACTTACTAGTGGTCACTCAGACCATCAAATAAATGAGGCAGACCAGTATTCCCAAATTCCAATACCATCTAATGACTGTTGAAAAGCCTATAAAATAGACAAAGGAAGAAGATTCTTGTGCCACCAGCCTTCTGAGCTGAGTAATAGAGTTGAAAGCATTTCCAGAAACCCTCATGACTGTTTTACTGCCCTATTATACTTACTATTTAAATTGACTAAGAACTTACTGGCTATAACCTCTAAAGTCTAAGAGATACTACTAAAAACAATTAGCTATATGAAATATTGCTAAATGTGTGAGATTTACAAAACTGCTTAGTCTCATTAACATTTCTAGTTAACATCTTCAATTGGTTTTTCTTTGTACCAGCTTGACAAAACAGGAGAATGATGTTGGGAAAGGCAAAACTTAAGTTTGGAGCTGGGTGTAGTGGTGCACACCTGTAATCCCACCCAGGACTGCCTGGGAGTTGAAGGTATGCATGGGCTGCCTAATGACTTCAAGATCAGTCTGAACTACATGCACAGAATCTGTCTCAAAAAACAAAAATAAGAAAACATTTTAGCCTGGATAGAACAGACCTTTCAACAGAAAAAGACAATCAATTTAAAGAGATTGAGTACACCTGGGCTAGAAAACTTTGCAAAGCTGGTTTACAGTATTTGTTTCAAATTCAGACAATTCCTCACACTTGCATTTTTCTTTTGCTATTAAAATATTTGAGAACACAGAAACAAAAGAACAGTAGAAACCACCCCACCCAAAGCCTGAAAACAGCAAATTAGCTGCTAAAACTGAAGCCTCCACAAATCAGTTTCTCACTTTACATCACATCTAGTAAATTTTGCTTTGCTCTTGTCATGAATATTTATAGGCAAATCAGTGGGTCCTGCTAAACTGACCAGTAACACTGACTTCAAATAGATTTAGGGACTTGTCATAACCATGTTATTATATGGGACTCAAAATCCTCTTACCCAGTGTACAAGGGTAAAATGGCATTTTTGACATCCCTTAAGATCCCAGCCAAGTGTTTGTATGGAACAGTTGATGTTCAAAATTTAACCAATGTCATTAAACTCTGAAGATGGGTCTGCATGAATGTGGCTAGTAACAACTTAAGTCTGCCTCCTGACTTAAGCAGCTCAAGAAGTATTAATATTGACCACAAATCAAAAGTCTATTAGAAACTTTCTATTTAAACGTTCCAAATAAAACCCACATTTTTACCTTAACACATTCAACAAACATTTATGTTATTTTACTGCCATGAATTTACAGAGTAATAACCCAGATCCATTTTGATTAGATGGTTGAAATATCCTTTCTATGTTATATTTTACGGACATCACAAATCCCTTATAATACTGTAAACAAAATAACTTTTCCCTAAAGGATGAACTGGAGAACTTAGCACATTCCTTCAGGACTCGCCCTTCCTCGTGGACTTCCTGATGGGGAACCACTTCTTTTTGCAGATGGAGACCTGGACTTTGACCGGCTGCCTCTTGATCGTGAAAGAGACCTAGACCTTATTCTTGACCTGGACCGGGATCTCAATCCTTTTATTGAAACAGATCTAGATCTTCTGAGCAAGGCCAGTTTTGATCAATGAAGGAACACAGACCTTGATTGTCAAGGAGATCCTGATCTTGACCTCCACCCTCTGCTCCTGCTGCAGGAGCAAGAATATCACCTCCTTCTGGATCAAGAATGTGTTCAAGACCGTGACCTGCTTCTTCTTCTGCTATAGTGATGACAATCATAAGCTTAATGTCCCTTTTTGCCACACTCATTGCATCTATCATTGGGATCAAAGGAACAACAGGCAGGTGGTCTATCAAAGTGTGATCTCTGAGGCACACCCTTTGATAATCCAACCCTCACTCGGGAACCACGAATCACTTCTCCATCCAGTCCTCATACTGCATCTTCAGCATCTATAGGATCTTCAGATTCCTCAAAGGCAAATCCTGGGGGATTTCTTGCAATCCATACAGTTCTTTTTTTTTTCGTAATCCATACAGTTCTTAAGGGGCCATAATAACTGAAAGCCCTTTCTAACTCTCCTTTGCCAGCACCCGTCCCCAGGTTACAAACATACACCTTTGTTTCTCCTCCATACCTCCCATAATGCAACATGCTGACCAGCCCGCACACTCTGCTCTTCAACCCAGAGGGCTCAGGGCTCCAGAGGCTCAGCAGCTACGGCCACCCATCCCTGCCAATGGTCCCAGTGGCACTCCTGGCTTGTGAACTTTCTTTGAGCAATTGTGTGGTATCTGAATTATATGTCAACTATAATATAAAAAGAGTCCATAAAAGTCAAATTTTCACAAGTTGCTAGGTTGCTGATAGAAAACAAACCTATAGAGTTAGACAAAGAACACCTCAGTGGAACTGGTAAGAATTATTTCTTTATATAAAACAAGTATCACAGAGTATAACAACATCCCCAGTAAAATAAAATATGGAGGAAACTTGACTCCAGCCCTTTGGACACAGAAAGAAAATGACTCCAACAGAATTTGAGTGAAAAAAGAGAAAAATGAGGTGAGTAAAAGCTACCCAGGGATCAGGGGAAGGGCTGTTCTTGAATAGGGGAGCTCTGTGGTGTGGGAACATTGCCTGACCAGGACAGCAGGCACTCAGCCACTCAAAATGAGGATGGCCCCAAGGCTAGTGATGTACTTAACAGCCAGTGAGGACAGTGATGAGAAACACATGCCCTGGCAGGTAACTTGGCAACATCAGGGAGAGGAGGGGCTGGGCATCTTGGGAGTAAGGGCAGGAAGCAGTGACTGGAGCAATTACTAGATCACCCACCTGTCACTGCCACTGTGCCCCAGCCATCCACTGGCTGTAGGGCTTTTTCAGGTCATAGGACCACAGCTGGCACTCAGCAAAATGCTCTCAGCTCACAGCAAGATCTGAAAAGTGATAAGTCCGAAAGCAATGCCCAGCAGAAATGCACATGCCCTTCAAGAAAAAATATATTAAGTGGCACTAATGCTCTGTGCTACTGTGACTCTTGGTAGGTATGGGGCAGGATGATAATGTGAGAACCTTCCCTCACCCTTCTGAAATGGCCAAGTACAACCCATGGACACATCATCACTAGCAGAAACATGACTCCCATGATTTTAGGGAAAGGGTTAAAGAGGGTACAAGGAGCTGCTCTTTAGGCCATCAAATTAGAACTCTGGAGTGTCCCTAATCTGGTCATTCAAGAGAGAGTCTGGGATCGAGTAGGATCAGTTAGTAATGTCTTAGAAATATAATTTCCTACAAAGTCAGAAATTCTGGGATTGCGACCCAGGGATCCCTGTTTTCCCAGAGTGCACTGAGGTTGAAAACCCACCAGTTATGTCATTTGTTACTTCAGTGACCTTAGTAATGAGCCCCCAAGAGCTGAAGCCTATAATCTTTCTGAATAATATTGTGAGGAAGGAACTGTGCCTGATGAAGAGAAGATCATCAGTGACACCCACCAGGGACAGAAACCACCTGAGCTTCTCTGCAGGCCATCCAGGCATGCCGGGCCCTCTGTGACTCACACTGAGAGTGGGGTTCAAAGGTGAGCTGAGTTCTCAAAACACACTGTCGTTGCCTCAGGAGCCCCTCCCACCCTATGTTTTCTACAGGTTAAGAATTCCTTAAGAGTCCCCAACACCTGTATAGTGCTTTTCGGTTTTTGAGGTCTACCTCAAAACTGAAAACAGATGCACTTGCTTGCTTATCTATTGTATAAAATGTAAGGCGTGAAGTGGACCTGAGTCTCCCAGCCCCCAATCTGCTTGCCAGCAGAGGCACTGCTCTCTGAGCAGCCTGGCACAAAGGCTATCCTCAGCATACACAGGATGTAGTGAAAGAGACAAGATAGCACAAGGAATCCTGTGGATTCCCAGACATCTGGAGATACCCCAGATTCATACCAGACTTCTCAAGGCCTCTGCCCACTGAGGTGCAAGATAGCCAGAGAACTTTGACCACTGATGTTTATTGACATCGTCCTACCTAGTGTCCCTTGCTTGCTTTCAGTCCTTATGACAAGGGTCCTGCCTCTCTTTGTGCCCCACAGATGGCGTTATCAACCTCTGCCTACCTGTATCCTAACATTAAACTGAATGCCTTACTGCTTTCAAAAAGTCCTATTTAGTGAGTGGTTTCTGCCTCTTTGTGCCAGAACCTCGGAGACAGAGAGAGGAAAAGTCTCCTCTCAGTGGGTCAAGTCCTCTCCCGAGCCTCCTTCCCTGTTTCTGAGACCACTCTGCGGCATTGGTCCCTCAGACTTCAGACTCCACAGCTGCTACTTCTGCCATGCCAGATCTCACAGGGTGTTGCAGAGGGGTTAGGCCCCATTTCCTGTCTCTCTTTTACTCTTTCTTCCCTCTTGCCAACCTTTTATTTTCCCTCATAAAAGCAGTGCGAGGATCCCTCTGATTTTAGTGTTTTTCAATTCCAGTGCTAGCCTTGAAAAGCACTCTTGGGAGGACTGCTTCACTTTAGCCTCCGGCCAGTCACGAAGACATTTGTCTTGCTCAGTTGCTCATGTTACAGCTTTGGCTCCCGGCTGAAGGTGTCCATTGACAGATCAGCCACCCTCCCACACCTCCCTGTGTACCCCAGCGGGCACCCATCCATGCTCATCCCCACTTGTCCTCTCTGGCATTCCTCCTGCGGAATCTCAAACCTCGCCGTCTCTCTCCTGACCAGAGACCCTAATGGCTAATTTCTTTCTGTAACTTGGCATGGCTGGGAAACAGACCTTGGTGGCCTGCCTGTGGTATGGTTCATATTTCCATCGTGTAAGATCAGGACAGTTACTGCCGTTCACTAAAGAACCGGTCTGAAGTGGCTTACGTTGGCCTGACTTACACTCGGAGGTATTCCTACTCTGAAGTACTGTGCTCTGCATGTGATCCCTCCCTAGTCTCCTCCGTGCCCTCTTTCTGTCTGTATGCCCTCCACTCCCCCCACCCCATCCAGTTCCTCCTTGACCGAGGACCCTGCTGACCTCTTTCCCTTGGCAGCCCCCTGCCCTCCCCCACCAGCCGTACAATTTCCTGCCCTTGGCCAGCGCAGGTGAGCCATCCCTTCGTGAAGAGCCTCTAGTTAGTCCAAAACGTGTCCCGTCTTTCTATCTAGTGCTGCTCTCCAAATCAAAGCCTGACTACCATTTGGTGCTCCTTCCTTAACCCCTGCTCCCCAATTTCTACTTCTGGAGGTAGGGGAGCTGAAAGCATTGTATTGTTCAGGAATGTGCTCCTTACTCCCTGTTCAATTTGTTTCAGATTAGTCAATGTCTGGGTTCCTTTCACATGGACCTCACTGAGTACATACAGCAATTTCAGGACCTTTCGCAGCCTTACAATCTCACCTGGGATGAGAAGTATTCCTCTTCCTTCCTCTCACCCAAAGACTAGGAATGTGTCTGAACCTCAGGCCACTGCAGTTGACTGCAGGTACTTTGAACCTAACCTTCAGGAGGGAGCTGTGGTTGTCCCAGTCCCCTTGGGCCAACCCAAACTTGGACTTTAATCAGCTAGATGAGAATGGACAATCCCCCCCCAACGTGTGTGTGTGTGTATGTGTGTGTGTGTGTGTGTGTGTGTGTTGTTTTCAGCCTCCCTAGTGCAAGGATTACAGGGCCAGTGAGGCAGGTAGTGCCAGGGATTGAACCCTGGTCCCTGAGCTTGCCTAAACAGGCTCTTAGTCCACTGAGCTTGACAATCCCCTTTTTTGAGGAGCCATAACTATATGGCAGCTTGCTTGGTAGAAAGGCTCCACAAGGCAACACACTGGGCAATTACTTATGACAGGTTTAAGGAAATCACCCAGACAGAAGGTAAAACTCCAGCTCAATTTATTATGCCCTGCCTGGCTTCTTCCCTCAAGTGTTATGCAGCCTTCAGCCCAGAAGACCCATAAGGAAACTGACTTTAAAAATACATTTCATAACCCAATCTGCTCTGAATATTCAGAGAAAGTTATAGACTGGAAGCAGACCCTCAAACTCCACAGCAGGAGTTAATTAACTTAGCACTTAAGATTTTTAATAATAGGAATGAAGTCATCTGAAAATAGCACCTGTCTGAGTTCCAGCTGTTTACCTCCACAATATGAAATCCTCACTTGCAAGCTAGACCCAAGTCTCAACCAGCCACAAGGGTGCTGCCAGGGCTTCCCAGCAGAAGGGTGTACTTTCAGGGCTACACTTTAAAATGCCTCCAGCTGGTCGTCGGGCTAAGGAGTGCCTGCATCCTGGATTCCTTCAACATTGGGCCCTGCCCTGCATGCGCCCTCTGGGGAAGTCAGACTGCCCCATTTTGGCATCTTCCCCTTGAGTCAGCTTTCAGCTATCTCCCACATTTCCTTAGACTGGCAACGGATGACTGGCACTGCCCAGAAGCTCTGGAGGGCCCTGGACCATCTCCGATGCTGAGCTTTTGGCAACTCTGGTGGTGGAGAGTAAATCCTTGTCTTTTGTGATAGACAACAGGGCAGCTCATTCTGTCTTGCCTTTCTTTCAAGGACCAATCTCCTTCTATTGTGGGTATTGATGGCAAAGTCTCTAGGTCTAGGTTAGTGATTTTTTTCCCATAATCCTTTCTAGTCTTTCCCACCTGCCCGCCCTCCTCTACAGATGAGACATTCTAGCCAAATTGTTTGCCATTCTTACCATCCTGGCATTCACCCTGCTTTTCTAGCTGCATTCTTCTCTTCATCTTGGACTTCACCCAAAGCCACCATTGCCTCCCGAGATCTAAACCCTCGGGTCCCAGGACATCTTCTTTTCCTTCACTCTTCGTATCCAGTCCCCGTCAAGCTCTGAGGGTTTGAGAGCCTATGGCCTTTCTCTTGTGTGCTCCAACATGGCCTTTTGGACCCTATCAGCTCTCCACATAACTTCCATTTTCCATATTTGAAAGACAGATAGCACATACAGATGGCTCTAGGACCTCTGTACTATCAAGCAGACAGTCCTTTCTCTCCATCTTGTGGTGCCCACCCATTCACCTTTTTATCTTCTGTTCCCCCACCTATTACTCAGTTCCAGATTTGAAGGATGTTTTCTCTACTGTTCCCCTTCATCCCTCCTCAACTTCTCTTTGTTGTTCCCTGGACAGACTTTGACACTTGCAGTGTCTGTTGCCTTGGGTCCTGACTTTGATCCTGCCTTTTTATCTCATACCCACTCTGTTTCCTTCAAAGATGCCTGAGTGTCCTTCCTCCGTGTGACAACCTCAACCTTTTCTCATGTCTCAGCTTTCCCTTTGCCTACCCCTGATCACACTTGGTTTATTGATTGGAATTCCTGTAACACTTCCTACATATTGCTGACTAAGGCAGGATACACAACTCTGTTGATAGAAGCTGCAGCTCTTTCCTCACCCATGACTTCTAAACAGAACTGCTTTCTCTAACCCACACTCTTATACTGGCCAGAGGCTTAAAGGTTAACATCTACACAGGTTTCAAGTATGCACTTCATATACTTCACAATCATGCTGCCATGTGGGTAGAGAGGATTTCTCACCGCTCTGGGATCCTCAATCATTAAGCCTCATATATTAAGGCTCTTCTCCAGGCAGCTCTTCTGCCAACATGGGTGGCTGTACTTCACCATAGGGCACACTGAAGACTCAGATCCTGTAGCCACTGAAACTGCACTGGGAGATAAAACTGGAAAGGAAGCAGCTGATCTCTTTCACCATGCTCCAAAAGGTAATACTTTGCCCCTTCCTGCCTTGCTCCCACCTACTCCCCCTCTGGCTGTCAACAATACCAAAACTACCTCCCAGAGAATGGCTGCTTCCTAGATCAAGAAAGACCCCTCCACCAAGCCTCACAAGCTCACATTATCCTTCCATCTCTTCACGATGATTTTCATGTAGGTTACAAACTCCTACCACCTACTTGAGCCACTTATCTGCTTTCCTTCCTGAAAGACTCTCCTTAGGAGTGTTGCAGTTCAGCTATCTGCCAGGTAAGCACACTTTAGGGTTCCCTGAAGCCCCCTCCTTTGCCCACACAACAGGCAGAAGGCTTCTCCCTAACAGGACTGGCAGGTTAACTCCACACCCCTGCCACAGGGATAAGTTAAGATATCTTTTAATCTGGGTTGACATCTTTACTGAGTGAGTAGAGGCTTTTCCTATCAGTTTAGAAAGTCCCAGTAGGGGGCCGGGGAGATGGCTCAGTGGAATAAGCGCTTCTCTTGCAAGCACAAGGACCTGAGTTCAATCCCTGGTTCCGCCAAAAAAAAAAAAAAAAAAAATCTTAGAAAGTCCCAGTAGTCCCTAATTCTCTCATAACTGATATAATCCCCCCAGTTTGGCCTCTTCATCTCCATTCAATCAGATAATAGCCCAGCTTTCATCAGTCCAGTTACCCAAGAGGTGTCTACATTGTTTGGGATCCAGAAGAGTTTACCTTCTTCCTATCAGCCCCAGTCCAGGTAAAGTTGAAAAACTAACAGTTTATTTACAACCCATCTTACTAAGCTAACACTCCAGCTACATGAAGACTGGGCCTCCCTCTTCCCTACTGCTCTTTTAAAGTTTGCTCTTTTCCCACAGAGCCTGGTGCTGTAGTCCGTTTGACCTTGTATACATGAGTACCTTCTCTGAGCCAAAGCTCAGCCGGCCCAGAGGCAAACCCTATACATGTGCTGCTAACCTTCTCCCGCCTTCAGACACTTCCCCTTGTGCCAACAATCTGGTTGACAGATTGGCTGCTATTAAAGATTTAAATCCCCAATCCCTGCAGGCAAACTGGAAGAGACCTTTCAAAATCATCTACAGCACTCCAACAACTCTCCTTTTGTAAGAACCTCCACAGTGGATTCTAGAATAAAGCTGTGCCTGGCTGACAATTTGCCTGGCCTCCCTCCTCTCAGAAGCTGAGGATCTCTCCCAAGTCCCTCAGACTGGCCCAAATCCTGGGAAACACCTAAACATGGTGCCACTGTGCAACCTGTCATCTCTCCTACCTAATCAGTTTGCCCCATTTGACCTGGTCTCCTCCCACCCCCAACCACCTAGGTTTCTATCTCTAGTCTTTCTGTACCTGAATAGAAGATCTTTATTTATCAGGGTTCTCCTTGTGACTTCTCCCCAAAGGACATCACATTGTTTTTCTTTTTCCTCATCCTCCTCCTGTTTGATGATTGACAGGGAGGTGCATGATGGGTAAGGCAGGCCGCAGGCACCACTGTTTTTACCTTACCTCTTTCTGTGGGTCTTCCTCTCCATTCTGCTAGTGCTACAACTCGGCTGCTTCTGGCCTCCGGGGTAGAATCACTTCCTACGTACACAGTTGCATTATAATCCTTCCATTCCTCGTGCATGCTCTCCCACCCATCTCCTCGCCAGTGCCCAGCCATCTGTACAGGACAGCCCAGCTCACCCACTCCTTACTCTACTGCTCTGTCCCTTTGCTGGCTAAAGGCTCTTCACTCTGTGTTTCCATAGCCACATCCGTTCCATCCCAAGTATGGGTCATCACACCTCTCATCATCCCCACTTACAAGAAGGGATTTGCCCATACTGGTGGCCAGGCATCATGGCCCTCCTTTCCCCCTTGGGGTTTTCCCCTGCTAGTGTTATTAAAAGGGGTGATACACCAGCCTGAACATCTCAGCTTTTACAGAACTACCTGACATGATTCTCTCCTTGTAAGTAACCAGTAAGCCTATAAAAGGTCCAACAACCGCTCACACTGTTCTGTCTAAGCGCTCCCTTGCATACAGCACAATACAGCATCCAGGTCCCGCCTCAGATGCCTCTCAACCCAGCAGTGTAACTTCACATTAATCATGCTAGCCACCACTGGTCTTGTTAATCACCAAATAACCCCAGGCCCCCAATCAGTCAGCTCGTTCTTTTCTCAGCCCTGCCTAGATTATCAGTACTCCAGCGCTTAGCAAACGCTGATCTCTGTGGTGGTCGTCATCTCCCGTGTGCAGATTTTCAGCCATGGAACAACTGCCATGGACTCCCACCCAGTCTGGCTGCATCCTCCTACCCACTTTCAGTCATTCCTCTGAGGGGCTGGTAATAGGTACCAAGAGGATTTTCCTCCACTGGAGAAACCAAACTGCAGCCACTCCTCAGATTCCTCAAATCAGAAGGCTTTTTCAATCTTTTGCAGGGCCTGTTCTGTGGACACATTAATGCCTAGGGGTAATGAAGACAGAAAATTTAAGTATCTTCTTGGCACTCGCAATCAATTTTGTCCACCTAGTCAAAGTACTTTCTTCATCTGAGGGACCTCCAGCTGTCTGTACCTTCCCACCAATTGGACCTGTACACTGGTAGGTCTTATCCCAAATACAGAGATACCCCTGAGAAACAAGGGTCTGCCCAAGTTCAATAGCACTGGGCCATTCAGTTAATCCTTCTCCTGTTGGCCTGGCATTTCCTGCTTTCAGTGGGACCAGGGTTAGCTGGCCTGAGGACCTCTCTCTCTCTTACTACCAGTCATAGTCTCAAAATCTATCTCAAAACCTTAAAGAGATAGTTGAGGCCATTGCCAGCTCACACTCACAAATGGACTCTCTGGCATAAGTAACTCTCCAAAACTATAGGTTAGACTTCGTAAGATCTGAGAAAGGTGGCTTATGTATCTTCCTAGAAGAGTACTGTTTTTACACAAACTAACTGGATATAAGATGTAGCTGAAAGGCTCACTGAAAGGGCTTCAGAAATTAGGCAGCCTATGTCCGACTCCTGGACTAATGTCTGGGGATAGGGTTCATGGGTGTTTTCCTGAGTGGGACTGTTGCTCTGTATAACCTTCCTTCTCTTGTTCAGGCCTTGTCTTTTGAGACTTCTGTGTCAGTTCTTATAAAACGACTGGTGGCTGTCACTCTCCCCCTCCCCCAAATATGAAGCACTGATATTTATTAACATCTTCCCACCTAATGTCCCTTGCCTTCTTTCAATCCCTATGAAAAGGGCCCTGATTCTCTTTGTTCCCCACAGATGGCCTTATCACCCTCTATCTGCCTGTTTCCGGGTATTAAAATGTATGTCTGTTGCCTTCACAAAATCTTGTCAAGTAGTCTCTGCCTCATCATTCCTTACACAAAACTTCGCTGAGGCAGGAGCTGTTGTCCTGCCTGCAGAGATGAGGAAATGGAAGTTGACAAGCACCTAATGGCTCCCTTGAGATCTGGGGACAGGGATTCCAGGACTACAACCAGTCTTTTTTCTGAGGAAAGTTCCCTTCACCATCTACCAGTCTTTCCAGGAAAGACCTCTTACTTCCAAGACCATAGAGACCTGATGCCTGCAAGATGCATACAGAAGCTCCACACCCTCCTCAGGATCTATTAGCAGCAGCTGGTCTACCAGTTACTCCCAATCATCAGCCACCCTGGCTGGGTATCCTTGGTTTCCTATGTGTGAGAGAGAGCCTTTGTTTCAGGCTTCCTGGCTTCAAGGAGTCCTTTCTCCTTTCCTGACACTATTCTGTGTGGGAACTTTAAGCTCCACTCCATAGGCAGTACACAATACTAGATTCTGGAAAATCCTCCACCTTGTTATTTGTGTTATTTAGGTATAATGGGGTCAGATGGTGTTTTACTCAATAACTAGTTATTGAAAAGAATGTTCCCCACACAATTCTAGCATTTCACTGTTCCACAGCCTCCTCATATACATGGCTACAGAGAAAGACATTCTTACATGATTTAGGTACCTTTGAGAAAGCCTCTATAATGTCCCCTCTTTACATTAAATGTCAATGTCCTTGTGAGCGGTCTCTCTACATTAAATGTAAATGCCTTGTGAAAGGCTCTGAGTTGGCACCTACTGAACTTTGTCCATCCAGCTTGCCCCCGTATCACTTCTCGGCCTTTTGGCTAAGACCAAGTATAGCTTGCCTCCATTGTCACTGATTTTAGACCACAGCTCTGATTCTTGGTCATCTCCTAGCCCAGCATTTTTGGTGGGGGATATAAGGATCAAAACCCAAAAAGAATCTGAGGGTTCGTTTGATATCCTCAATGTGCAAAATCTCTTAGACTGCTGTCATCAGGCCCATGAAATGAAGCGTAACTTGTGTAGAACTACAATACAACTGGCATCTCAAGTACTAAAACATTTCATGGTTAAAAAAAAAACAAAGGAGGCAAATACCCAAGTTACTATTTTCAAATCTCCAGCAAAGGCACAAAAGAAAGCATAAATGAAACAGATAAAACCCTCAAAGAGTAACACTTCATGAAAGGCTATTTTTCCCCATATAACACTTTTGGGAAAAGGCAGAAAGAAAACAGGTGTGAGATCACTCCTACACCAAAATTACAATACAGACTTCAGCTACCTTTATGAGAGCCTCTTACAGATGACAACTCGTCTTTCAGTTTGCCATCTACAGCTTCCAGCTGCACTCTGCACAGTGCCCCTGCCCACACAGTGCTCACTTCCAAGCACGGTGACATTTCCAGCTTTTCACCCCCAAAGAAATGATCCTTATTCTAGGAGAGATGTCCCACAGCAGCATGATGACATATTAAAGAGAACAAATGCAGTTATCAGCAATAATTAGACTATTTGAACAAAAATAAGGTGAGGAAACATTAAAGCCATATTCACCTATCAGCACCTCACAACTATTTTAAAATTGGAGCGGACAGAAGGAGAAACCGGAGGAATCTTAATCTTAGCAACTACAAACAGTTTACTGTGTTGCACAGAAAAGGGTTTCTGTCTCTGCATGGAGGAGCTGCCGGTAAACTCTTTCTCTGAGCCTCAGGCCAAGGTGACTTCTAAGGCAACTGCGCCACGCCTGGTGCACTCATTGTCACAAAAGCCTGAGATCACATTATATTTCTCCTGAATTGGTCACATAATGAGATTGGCTCTACATAAAAATCAAGAATGCACCCTCCTGCTATCTTTAGTTCTTGTTAAGAGAGGAGTCTGTATTCTGCCTTTCAAGACCCTCAGCTGCTTACAAAACAGTACATAGCTTTTTCCCTTGCATTGTCTAAAATTTGGTACTGGAGTTGTAGCACCGAAGAAGATAAAGAAGGGTCTGGTTGGACTTATGGACGACATGCGCCAGCAGAGGTCTACGCCTATGTCTGTGGCTCACAGAGCTAGATAGCTGCTCTTGGGGCTGGTTTCAAAAGTAGCTGTCTGTCCTAGTGAGGCTCTCTGCGTGAGCATTCCTAGTGAGTACTCTCAGAGTACAGGAAGACAAAAATGCAAATGTAATGTAAACAATGAAAAACTCAGTCCTCCTGCAGGCACCTTTTGTTAAAATGTAACTGGGGTTTGCTTTCATCAGATTTGGCGAGATACATAGATGCAAAAGAGACTGTCATGGAAGAAGAGAGTTTTATGGAAGGGTCCCTGGAAACAGAAGGCCTGGTGAAGCAGGCTGAGCCACAGGGAAAGCACCTGTAGTGGCTCATACGTTGCGTCAACTTCGCTAGACGGCCTCCACAGATTCACACCCTGGGCCCCGCCCCAGAGTGACTCCACACACAGGCACATAACGGGGTTGAGGGAGGATGCCACATTCCACTTCTTTGGAGGAACTTCAGTCTTTGCAGTCAGCTTGGCCTTCATCTCCTGGCTTTCAGCGCAGACTCTTCAGCCTCCAGCTTGCATCCTTCAGCTTTCATCACAGATTCTTCAGCCTTCTATCGTAGACCCATCAGCTGCCTGATAGAGAGTTGTACAAAACACTGCAGTGAGCTCAGACCTTGGGACTAAATCCTTCAGTCTCCCATGTACAGACGCCCTCTGCACACTTCCTCACCCAACTCTGTGGCTGACCACTGTAAACCAATCTTGTAATTTCTTATACACTTGCGCAACTTGTGTTACATGTCTTCCTTGTATCTGTTCCTCTAGTAAAACCCTGACTAATACAGCACCAGTGTCAGGCAGGAAACAGAAGAGGGTGGGAAGAAAGCATAGGGAAAAGCTTTTATTGTGCTTTTTGAAGGAAGGAAAGAAGGAAGCAGGGTAAGGGACTTACGGTTTCTAATTTGAATAATTTCAGCAGGCTCCAGGCCTAGAGCTGGTCCTTAGTTGTCCAGTCTGGCAGAAAGAATATGGGCTGAGTGTGTGAGAGTTAGACAGAGAATGACTGCCTATGGGCTTTGCACTGTCTGGTTTTCAAGGAAAGACATCCTTCAGGCAAGTTGTTCATCACCTCCAGGAATTCGCTAGCCCTGGGAAGGACAGTCTCTGGCAGGGCCTCATTTGTTAAACCATTATAACATTCAGAAATTTAAAAATTGCGATTGCTACCTGCCTGATGTCCCTTCCCACCATTCTCATTTCTCCCTCCACCTCCCTCCAATCCATGTGAGCTCATTAGCCTCCAGATATGCAGCTCCATACCCATCTCTGCACAGAAGCTTTCCCCAAAGCATGGAATCATCACAGAGTTTAAGCATCATGACTAAGAACCCAAGTTAGCTACTCCTGTATGTGGGAACTGACTAGACAACTTCATAAAAATACACTTCCTTGGCCTCGCTTCAGACTCATAGAATTAAGATTTGCAAGAGGGAGCCAAAACCATGCATGATAACTCATTAGCCATATAAAGTACTCAGGAATCATACTTCTTTTGAAAAAAGATGGACAAATCTTTAATGAGATATTATGAAATTAAACACAGAAATGTACAAAGAGGACCATTATGACCAAACTTATGCCAGAAATGGCAGATTTGTTTAACACACAAAAATTAGTCCATCTAACTGGGCCACACAGTGCCTGAAATTTTGATTTAGGTTTTTTCTGCACGTGTCTGTGAGGGTGTTTCTGGATGCGAGCAACGTTGGAGTGGATAAACCGAGTGAAGTAGATTGCCTCTCCCCATGTGGGTGGGCCTCGTTCAGTCTGCTAGCAGAGCCTCTCATTCTGTCTAGTGCAGCAGAGCTGCAGGTGAGGTCTGGGCTGTGGAGCCTCCTGTTCTCTGTTCCTCACTCTCGGTATAGTCTTCTCTGCTCCCGGCCACACACAGTTCTTTCTCTGGGATGCTTGGAGCACACCTGGTCAGGACTACAGAATTTATCTACACATCTAGGTTTGCAGTCTTCTGGTTACTGAAGTCTATATTAAGTCCATAAAACAAGATACTATAAATTCTCCAAGTTCTTTCAAGTCGACATTTTAATCATATTTTAAATTAAGATTGTTTTAACTATTGTCAGTCCTTTGCATTTCTCTAAAAAATTTGGAATCAGGGCCCCATTTTCTGTAAAACTCCTTCTGGCAGTTGGGTAGGAAATGTTTTGAGTCCACAGATGAATTTGAAGAAAACTATCATTTTGGTAACAGTGAATTTATCTATTAGCATGGTATATAATCTATTTATTTAAGGCCTTGTTAATTTCTTTTTTATTAATTTTATTGGAACAAATAGCAGTGAGACAGTTTCAAAACCAATTAGTAGGACAGGGCTGGGGAGATGGCTCAGTGGATTAAGTGCTTCCCTGGCAAGCATAAGGGCCTGAGTTCAATCCCTGGTTCCACAAAAAAAAAAAAAAAAACCAATTAGTAGGACAGTTACAATAATTAATACATTGCATATTGTTGTCTTCTTAGTGGTTATTCATAGTACAAGAAACAGACAGGATATCCTGTCCAAACACTATTGGTACAAATCTTTCTTCTCAGTGAATTAAGAGAAAGTAGCTGTATATCTGTCCTAACTATTTTGTATATACAGATACAAAATAGGGCCTTATTAATTTCTGTAACCAAGCTTTACATTTTTCATTGTACAGGTTTTACACATATATTGTTAAATTTATCTATAGACATTAAATATTTTGACATCATTATAAATGATATTATTGGATTTAAGTTTTCAATTGCTCAGCAGTTGAATATAAAAATATGATGTTTTTATACTAGCTCTAATCTTGCAATTTGCTAAACCTACGTATTTGTTCTAGAAGCACTTTATGGATTGTCTATGACTTCTGTATCTAGAAAATTATGTTATCTTCAAATAAAAACAGTTTATTTCTTCCTTTCTGACTTGTGTGGCTTCTACTTCTTCGCTAACAGAATCAGCTTGACTCAGGACCTGCAGTTCAGCATTGCGTCGCAATGAGGGCTGACGTCCTTTCACTGTTCCCAGTCCGGGGCAGAGCAGTCCCTTTCCGCTTAGCATGTCAACTATACATTTTCTGTTGCTACCCTTCATCTTGGTGAGAGTATTTTCTTCTATTCCTAGTTTTCTGAGAGATTTTTTTGTTTTGTTCTTGTCAATTAATGTTGAATATATGTAATGTTTTTCATGCATCTGTGAGATGAGTATACTGTTTTTCATTTTTAGTCTGTTTAATGTCATGATTATCTAGGACATTAACATGGATTGATTTTCTATGTTAAGCATACACGGACTAATTTTTTTATGTTAAATCTTCCATTTCTGCCATAAACTTGGTCGTAATGGCACTCTTTGTACATTGCTGCATTCCATTTGATAATAACTCATTAAAGATTTTTCCACTTTTTTCAAAAGAAGTATGGTTCTTGAGTACTTTATATCTTATTTTGATTCTCACAAAAATTTTAAGAAGAAAATGTCAGTGCATTTTGTGGTGGTTGTGAGGCTTCATAAGTCCTTTGGGGCCGGAAGTTTATGCTGACTCTTTCCTCTTCCCATTATCTCCTATATTAATAATTTTATATGGGAAAACTGCGGCTCAATAAATAGCTTGTCCAGGTTCTACATCTGGGATCCAAACTCAAGCCTGTTTGGCTTCTATCCTAATTTTATGATATCTTTACAAAGAGATGACTCCTTCCACTCTGTGAAGGACTCATCATTTTGAATTCTATTTCATTGCATAGACAGAAAACTCAACATATGCTGGCTAATTCAAAGGGAAATTTCACTTTTCTCTTATTTAGAAAGTTCCAACCTACTGGCCTATTACCAGCATGGTGGATTCCCAGTGCAGCCAGGGATCCAGCCTCCTCCTGTTTTCATCCATCTTCCTTTAGTGTTTGCCTACCACCTCCTGGGCACTCAGTGGCTACTTTGCCTGCAGTATCGTGACAAGAGCCAGGCAGGAAAAAGAGGATGAGCAAAGAGTACAAGGATGTTATTGTGTAAGTTGTCCTTTCAAAGTATGCCAAGTCCTGTCACTTAATCGGAGTCATGCCCTGCATGATAACATCTCAGTCAACAGAGGGCTATGTTGATGACAGGCATCCCAAAATTACAATGATAGCCAGATACAGTGGCTGTATTCCCAGCACCCAGGAAGCTAAGACAAGAACAATACCAGGAGTTTGAGTCTAGTCTGAACTACATAGTGAGCTGAAGGCCAACCCGTGCTACATGGTAAGAACTTATCTTGAAAACAAAGATTACAGTGGAGCTGAGAGATTTCTGTCATCTAATGACATCACAGCACAACATATCACTTATATGCACATAGTCATGCCCGTGGAAACAAGTCTCTGTGTCACCAACATATATAAATATCACTTGCACAGTTGTATATACTATGTAACATTTGTTTGTGATAATAAGTGACTGTCAGGGATTTATGTAATTTCTCCTTCTCCTTTTGAAAACTTCACTGCAAAACCATATACTGTGTGCTTTATTACCAGCAGCCTTATCTATATTATTTTTACCACATCTCTTGATGGCACTAGGAGGCCACATTAAGGAACTGACCAACACCAAGGTTGTGTATGTCCACTCTGTGATACTGGTACGGTGACAAAGTCACCTAACTGAAGGTGCATTGTATGTCCCTATCATTAAGTGACACGTGACTGTAATTAATTACTTCTGCTTGGGGTTGGGGAGATAGCTCAGCGGTCTAAGCACCTGACTGGCAAGTACAAGGATCTGGGGTTCAGTCCCTAGTACTGCATGCCTTGCAGGCCTGGTGTGGAGCTGGCCACCAAAACTGAGCATGGGGTCAAATGCCTATAATAACAGCACTGAGGTGGCTGAGACAGGAGGATCACTACAAGTATGAGCTGAATAGCAAAACCTTTTACTGATAAATAAATAAGTGATTTAAAAATCACTTCTGCCTATACTACACTGGCCAGCACTGTGACCATCTCTAGCCATGTGACCATCTCTAGCCAATAGTTAGACTAGAAAATGTAGCTTTGCCCTGAAGCAGATTACCTGTCTCCTTCAAGGATGCACTCATGTTCTGGACAGAGCTAGCACAATCAGTGAGGAAGAAAGGAAGGATAGGTGTTGAGTGAGCACCCAGTCCTGTCTGCCCCAGTATCACTCAGGGATGGTCTGATTGTTAAACCATCTGCAGTCCTTAGCCTGTTGATTAGGGGTGAGAGTGAAGATCTACTCAGATAATTCCCTCCAAGCAGCCACAAAACAGCCTAGTAATCAGTTGTGACAGAAATTTTTAAAAATTAGAATTAACTAGTAGTCTAACACCCTATTAGGACAAAATAAGATCATGCAGCCCACCACGTAGCTCATCTGTTAAACTCATTCAGCCTTTACTGACCACACTCCACTGTAAACCAGAGAACCTGACCCAGCCCGCTTTGATCAAGCCCAGCTGCACAAGTCTGTGCTTTCTCACTCCCAAACATACCCTGTTTGTGATCTTGTTTCAAGGACTTTCTGCTCAGCAACAAAGAATAACTGATGCTACCCAATAAAAATTCACTGCATCATTAAGCCTTTATACTTCCTACTTGCTGAGAGAGTGTGGCAGTTTACCTGTGTAAACTAAGCCCAGTGAAAGTGAAACTCCATCAACCCCCTGGCATAATAAAGTTGGCTGCCTTCCAACTCCTTGGTGCAGAATGATTTTCCCATTTGGCTTGGTATTGGTTCTGCGCAAGTCTTGATTTCTTGGCCAGGAACACTCCCTGCTGGACAAAGCTGGGCTCCTCCTCCAACTCGTAGAAAAGAAGGCATGCCCTCCGGTTCTTTTCTAGGAGTTCAAGACAGGGAGTCCTTGTGCAAAGCAGAGACCTTGCTGGACCAACAGAAAGATTTCCATTATAGAAGACACTTGTTTTGCCTTAAGTGGTGTGTCTGTTAGCTTTCTACAACTGTGACAAAATACCTGAGACAAACAACTTAAAGGAGGAAAGGTTTACTTTGCCTTCCCATTTCAGATGCTTCATGGTACCATGGTTGCTTAGTTCCATTGTTTTCTGGGCCTGAGGTGTGGCAGATCAAAGCTACTCATTTTATGGGGGCCAGGAGGGAAGGAGACGGGGGCAGGGGGACAGAGAGAGGGAGAGAGAATGGGGGAGACAGAGAAAGCGAGACAAGAGATAGAAAGAAAGGGAGCTGTGCTGGCCAGCTTCTACCTTCTTCTGTTCTTGTTCCATCTAGGCCCACAGCCTGCTCAGTGTTGCTGCCCACAATCAAGGCAGTTCTCTCCCTGCCACTGCTGTCCCACAATGCCAGTGGTGTCTGGAAACACCCTTACACAGATATGACCACATGCACAGAAGCACACTTCACTAACTGCCTTGGTGGCTCTTAATCCAATGAAGATGACAATCAAGATGGTCACATTGAAGTGTTTCAATGGCTGTTATTGCTCTAGACTTTTTACTAGTACTGTTCTGTCTCTGAAAAGAGAAAGCCACAAGGCCCAGTGCCTTCTTTGCGTTCAGGGGTATCAGAATGGTCCTTTACATTGTGACCCCAAGAGACACTAGAGTGCATGGCCAACTAGGTTATTGAGCATAAAATTTCCAGCCAAATATGCGCTTGTACTCTGGATTCATGATTAGGTGCTTGCAAGAGATCAGCTCAGTGATTGCAAATCTCTTTCTCTCTCTCTCTCTCTCTCTCTCTCTCTCTCTCTCTCTCTCTCTCTCTCTCTATACTTCTAGATCAGTGGCAATGTACCCTCCCTCTGTGCCCTCTGCGCATCTAACCCAGCTCTCCATTCACCTTGGCCTGGAACCTGCTATTCCACATCTACATGAAAGGAAAAGTGGCCGGGCCTCTTTTAAATGAGGCCACTGTGCAGGGCTAGCTCTTGCCTCATGTGCAAGGCCTGCAGGAAGAAAATGGAAGAGCTTTATTGAGGCGACCATGTGATGTGCCAGGGTGGGGTCCTTCCCGGTGGATCCCGGGATGTCACCCAGACAAGAATGGCAACTAAACACACAGAACATGCTAAGAAATAAGCCTCACATTACATGTGTGAGGCCTGCAGGAAGAAAATGGAAGCGCTTTATTGGGTCAGATACATGAAGAAGAGATCACATGCCATCCCTGACCCCCAGTGGCTTGATTCTTTTACTTCCAGGTGGCCATTCAATAGAACCCACCCTTACAGGTTCAAATGTTGATCTTTTCCTGGGCTGGCAGTGACATGCTCCGTGGGCTATGCAGCATCCCTGGGCTCCCAGCCTGGCCTACAATCATGAGGGGGGAGCACAGTTGCTCTACAGTGCTCCATGCTCCTAAGCTGAGATATTTGGTAGATTTGATGTTATTAAATGCACTTTCAACTTATGAAATCATGGAGTATCTGTACAAAGTAACATTTTCTTTATAAGGATTTACATTTGGTTTACATGAAAGAGACTTCTTAAGCATAGATTCCAAATCAAGACTCTCAAGGCACCTTTCCTAGATCTCCAATCCGGGCTGTCTTTGTAGAACCAAGCCACGTCCGCCACCCTACCCCAGCTCTTGTCTCTGTCAGGTGGCTCATGCACCACCCCCTCCACCCTAATGCATGCTCTGGGAAGGAATAGTCTGAGATCTACTTCAAATGATCCCTTCAGGGCAGTGTGACCAGGGACACTGTATGAAACTTCCTCAGCCTTCAATTCTGTTCTGAGAAATCAGAATGGCACCAACTTCTCTGGGCAGCTATAATGACAGAAGAAGCTCCTAGAAGTGGGCGTGACTCAGAGTGTCATGTGGTCATGTGGCAGTAAACATGACCAGCACCCTCACCTTCCACCCCAGATCTGCAGTTATCCAGGTGGTGTTTCAGGGCCCTGTGGGCAGGCGCCCGATTTCCTGAGCACTCTGACCCTCTTCTGCTATCTCCTGGCCCCTTACTCTCCACACTTAGGCCCCTGCAACCCCAGATTGCTGGGAAGCCACTTGTGTCCCTTAAGCATCTGCTTCCTTGCCTGTTGGAGGGAGGGCTGGCTGGGGGTGGAGGGCAAACACAGGCAAGGGTATCTGTTAGGGTATCTGCTAGGTGTCCCCCAAAGCCTTATCCAGCTATGCAGGGGTGCTTTTTCAGAGGGGGCTGAATCTGAAGTGCATGACTCTGGGATTAATTCATGGTGCATGGCTAGGATGAGTGCTACCTGCTCTCAGTAGCCTGGATATGATATAAGGGGTAGAAGAATCAGGGGTCTGCCTATGTTTCTTCACTACGTTTGCCTGCCACAGACTGTTTCTCTTCGGCAGTGCCACCCTTCCTTTGAACCAGTGAGTAACCAAAACCTCTACAATCTGTAAGTTAAATAAGCCTTCCTCCCTTTAATTTTGGGTGTTGAGTATTCTGTGTAAGCAACAAGAAAAGTAACTAAGACAACAACCAAATGCAAATGGTCCTCAACCACGTGTGCTGAAGTATTCCCGACCTCCCCAGGTACCCCTGCTTGCCCACCACTTGTCTCTTTACTGAGCTCCCAAGGATGGCTGTATTGGCTGAGACATCTCACAGGCTAGTGTGGAAGAGCCCACTCTAGCCAGATGCGCTGGCAGGTTCTGCCAAGCTCAGGTCAGCATCTAATCACGTTTCCATCACAACACAGAGAGAAACGTGTGACTGGCCCTTAGCAACAGTCTCCTAGAAAGCTGCCCCTATAGAGAGCTCATTAAGTTAGTTTGGGCACACGTGAGGCATAATCTAAAAACAGACCCGTGCTGTCTGGAGCCACAGGCGGCACGTGGCAGCTGCCAGAAAAGGGCAAGGGCAGAGCTTTGCTCCCAGGAAGGGCAGAAAGATGGAATCTTCTGGGCTGGCTGCCACAAATCTGGATGTGCCTGGGGTCCTGAGAAGAGGGCTGGGCTCCCCCCCCCCGCGGGGGCCAAAGACTGCAAAGACCCCAAGGGGAGGGAGACACTACCAGAATCCACCCCACAGTCATCAAGCTGCCCCCAAGTGCTCACATGCAAGGACTCTATTGCTTCCCAGAGCCCCTGGTGGCATTTAGAACCTAGGAAACAGTGCCACCTGGAACTGGCTGGGAAGGGTTTAAAATAGTAAGAATTTAAAATTTAAAATTCATTGCCATGCAGCAAATGTCAGACTCCTACCACAGTGCAAATGTCTCTTGGGTGACATGGTTTTCACTCTTAAGAAATTTATAGGGACACGGGGACATGCAACACACATCCACTATTCAGTATAAATCTCAGCAAATGCTCTCAAGGAGCAGACAATGCATTCTGGAAGCAGAGCAGAGAAAGGAAGAATAACACAGAGCAGGCAATCAGGGAAGGCTTCCTGGAAGAAGCAGCTCTTGCCCAAGCCCCTGACTGCCAACCCCAGCATCTGCATGGTGTCTTCTTCATTGTTCAATTGAAATTACCAAGTGCTAAGTAAAGAAGAGAACCTGGTTGCACTATTTTCTAGCTGCTAAGGAAAGCCTGCAATGTCTCCACTTTCCCTGCCCCCTGGGAAGGCAAGTAGAGGTGGTGAAGAGACCTGAGGCCCCTAGGGGTACCCACACAGGATCCTACAGCCTTGCACTCATGGAGGATCTTCCCTCATGGGAACACCTCAGGCTCCTTTGCTCACACTGGAACAGAACAGACAAACAGCCCAGAGCTGCCTCTGGGGCTGAGTTCTGCCTTTAAAATGACTTGAAGTGCAAGAAAATCTTAGGCTTGTTCACAGATTGACACCCATTAAGCAAAAGCAGCACCAGGGTTCCCCTGAACCCTTCATCCTGTGCCATGAAGAAGGCAACCGGCTAAGCCCGTTAAGAGGCAGAAGCCTTGCAGACGCAGGGAGGGGCTTGTGTTCCTGCAGCAGCAGGCCAGAAGTAAGCAGAGCAGACAGGCTCTCTAACCTGGAGGTCCTAGCAAGCCACAGGGTGAGAAGTGGGTCAGGCAAGTCACCGTACACGCACACATGCGCACATGTGCACACACACACACTGCCTAAGCAGAAACAGCCAAGGGTGTTCAGAGATTAAAGCTAGGCCATCAGTCACCCAGGCTCAGGGGGCATACATCAAAACTGCCTGAATGTTCCTGGCTCCAACTAGCAAAGGTGTAAAGCGAAGAAGGGGAGTCTCCATGAGGCGCACCTGGAACATGGCTCTGGTTGCTTTTCACCCTATGGCCTAGAAAGGTCAGCAACAAGGGGGTCCATGCAACGTGGAAAAGATGGCAAAGCTCTTTAATGAGAAAATGCTTTGTAAACTGTGTAGCATGATGTAAACTTCAGGATCTCTTTCTTTCTAGGAAATTGGCATCAACATTCTCTAGAGTTTGAGCAAACCCTGATTCCCAGCCCCTGAGCAGCTGTTGGCCTCACTCCCACCTGCCCCACTGAAAACTCAGACATTTGTTTATTTTTTCACTCAGTTCATGTGAGACATGTTTATTTTTTCATGTTCATGTGAGACATGTTTAGCGAGCAACATGTGCAAGGAAATGGTTTCACCAAAATGAAGACATGAGCATATCCTGAAGAAATTCATAGTCTGGTAGAAATAGTCTGGGGTACCAGTTGTGTCAAATACACTAGAAGGTATGAAAAGATACAAACCAGAAGTGGCTTCCTCTGGGGAGCTGGGAGAGACAGGATATCATGGAATACTTTAGGATGAGAAACTTAACCATGGCACCCAAGCAGGCCTCTCCTCTCCTTTTTGAAAAATGTTTCTAGTTTGAGATGACTTTTCACAAGCAACCAAAGGAAAATGGCTTTGAGCTTCTGGTTTGAAATCAGACTCTGAAATTTTATACAATGTTTCCCACTGGCCTGTGAGTAAAAGTCAAACTATGTAGACTTCATGAGCACCACACAACATTTAATTACTTCCTGTTTCTACACGGAAGTCTACACGGAAGCTGGGCCAGCTCTGCTTCACATGAGAGGAGCTTCTCCAGCTGATTTAGCGCATTGCCCGCTGACCCAAATCCCTCCTGGCCCCAGGAGTTGAGACTTTGTGTTCCAGTTACATAAATTCGAAGCCTCAGAATAGCCTCGCCATTAACAGAGAAGGAAATGGAAGGGGAATAGGAGAGAAGGAGGGAGGAGGAGAAAGATGGAAAAGAAAGGAAATGAAAGAACTGAGGTGAGGACTCTGATGAGCTCAGCACTAGAAGGCTGAGCTGACTGACAGAATCTGAGGTAAAACAACCTCACTTCACCATGCAGTGTGGGGGTCACACAGGACACAGGGTGAAGCCACACCAGGCTCCAACATTTATAAGGTGAGGGGTACCATTTCCATGCCCAGTACCTCTGTTTATTCTTTTGCTCTCTATTTCACTCTACAAAGTAAGTAGAGACTTTTAGACACTGTCCTGGGTGTTTCTCCTTGTTGCTAAAATGAGAATAATAATCCTAACATGTAGAGTTCTCAGGAGGGTTTGCAATGAGCACCTAGAATAACCCACCATATTAGAGCCTGGTGTATGAATGTAGCCTTGCTAGGACAGGGTCCTTGAGGACAACATCCTTGAGGACAGGGCGTTCATCTTCCTTGTTCACTTCTGTCTCCCTGGATGTGGGGAAGCAAGTGATGGTCAATATGTGAGGAAGGAAAAAAAGGCAAAAAGTGAAGAAAAGACCAGGAGAACAGGGAAGAAAGAGGCAAATGTAACACCCTTGGTGATTACCATTCCTACTCCTGCCCAGATCCTGTGGAGCCTGAGGACATAGTCATGACACTCCACACCTTGATCCACATCATTTTTTTTCTTCCTGGTGTGGCCAGGAACAGAAGACTTGGTTATTCACAGAATTTGAGTCAGTTGTAGACCACTGCTAGAAGCAACTAAAATTCTACCACACCTTCATCTGAACTCCACCTTCATCTCTTTGCCTTGGGGTTCCCCCTCATTTCTGATGCCAGGACCTTCTTAATTCTTATACAGTGCAGGAAAGAAAGAGAGAGAGAGAGAGACAGACACACAGACACACAGACAGACATTCTCTCACCTTCTCCTCCCAACACTTCACAAATGGTGATTCTCCTTGATATTCCCAGCATCCAGTCTGGAATTAGCTCATGAACGTGTCCCATTGTGGAGTGAAGGCACCTTCTAAGAACACTTGGATTGTGACTCCTCCCTTAGGTACTTATCTGATGGAGGGGCTGTGCTTTAAGCCAGAGACAATAACTACAGAAAGTTAATATTGATACGGACCCCTACAGATCACCTGGCCCAATCCTTCACCTACAATAGTCTTACAGCAATACAAAAATGAATCCTGAGCCCCTAAACCTAATGACCAACTGAACCCCAATTTCCCTATAAACCAGATCATTTGAGTTGACCTACATTTTTGGCTGGGCAGAGAGCAACAAAGAAATTCTTCTTTTTGTCTTATTGCCATCTCAGAACCCTCAAATTTTGCCAGACACATCCTGTTATCACCTCTAACTTGAAAAGAATTAATTTCCTGACACATAGAGCTCTCTCACATTGCCACCCGTACTGCCAGGGCCTTCAAGTTGAAGCACTAAGTGCCCATCTTCAAGGCAGGAGAACAGTGCAACCCCACCAGTTCCTCTCCTGTCATACACTTCCTTTGGGCCGTAAAAGAAACCAAATTTTCTTAGCTTTTCCTTGGAAGAGAAATGATCAGACTGGAGAAGCAGCCGTTCCCAAGGCAGTTTTGATATCCAGGAAGTCAAGGACCTGTGCTTCTGTGTCTCAGCAGAGAACTGCCCAAGCTGCACCAGAGCTGTCACACAGGCTGTCCTGTCTGCATGTGTCACCTGCACAGCTATAAACCACCAAGACTAGACAGGACATCTGGGCTTCCTTGCCACAGACTCAGCCAGCAAATCTGTTGAGGTGAATGAAACGTAACTTCAAGGGATACCTCACTCCAAGGACTGGGAGAGAGCCCTAGTGTGCACTCATATGCCAAGGCCTTCTGTGAACTGTCACCTTTTCTCTGGACTTTCTGTGCTGGTCAGCTTCCTGTTGCCAGTACAAATACCTGAATGAAATCAAAGTATTTTTGGAGGCTCCTGTGCATGGTCACTTGGCCCTGTCACTTGGGCCTGGGTGAGGCAGCGCATCACTGCAGGGAGTACGTGGAGAAGGAACTTTGTCCACCTCGTGGTGGCAGAGAAGGAAGCAAAGGGAGGAAGAAGACATGGAGAGGCTAGGACCTTTCGTGAGCACGCTCCCGGTGAATACAAAGGTTTATAGTTTCCTCTCAAATTTTATACCTCTTCCTAATGGCACTGAGCTGAGGACTAAGTGTTTAAAGTCAGGTTGTTGGGGGAACATTCAAGACCCAAACCGTAGCACTTAAGGGGATAATGAGCAAGGCACACATCCCGTTTGGGTGTCATGGGCTATTTTATGTGGCCAGCAAGTACTTCAACATGCGGTGAATTGCTGCTGGTTATCCTGTGCAGGCTTCCAGGAAATCTGCCCTTTTGTCCAGCATTCTCTTCCACACTCTTGCCTGGCCTCTTCCAAGGCCAGTGATTGCTGCAGCATAAGCATGTTCTAGGATTGTGAGGTCCTAAGGGCCAACCAAGATTTGGAGTCCATAAAGCCACCCTCAGTCCTGTCCCCCAGTTCTTACAACTCTCATACAAAAGAAACTAGACCACAGGTTTTGAGCACTTGACAGCATACTAAAAATTTTACATGATGCTGCCGAGGAAGAGTTATGAAGCCAGAAGAAAATGAAAATGAAACATGTAATTCAATCAAGTTTGAAAAATGAAACATTGCCTTGGAAGAGACCAGGCAAGAGTGTGGAAGAGAATGCTGGACAAAAGGGCAGATTTCCTGGAAGTCTGCACAGGATAACCAGCAGCAATTTACCGCATGTTGAAGTACCTGCTAGCCACATAAATAGCCCATGACACCCAAATGGGATGTGTGTCTTGCTCATTATCCCCTTAACCAGACACCAGGAGGCCCCGTTACTCTGTAAAAGCATAATTTGCATAAAAAATTCCGAAGTCATTGTTATATGACGAGTTGATTGAAGCATGTAGAAGAAAAAAGGGTGAGGGAATAAATTATTAAGAGGGTGTTTCAAAGAATATGTGGATGTAGCTTTAAAATAGTCTGTTGTTTGAATTTAACATTTGTGACATTTCAGATTGCTATACCTTCTCATTCTAAACTCATACTTTATATTTAGTTTTTAAGTGTATATTTTAAGAGCAACCCCCCATGACAGAAGCCTCAGGCCCCACAAAACTTGGATCTATCCCTGGCAAGGAATTACCAAGGTGACAAGTTAAACCCATCAGAAGCTCCATCTGGGAAACAATGGTGATGAAGTTCTAGCATCTAGATTCCAAACAAATGATCAAGGAAATTGAGCAGAAAGGCTCTGGGCTTGTAAGTACTAGAGAATTATATGGTTAAAGGAAAGGTTCTTGCTTGTGGATGAATAATGTAGTTAGGACCTTAAAAAGAAGACAATGTCCAAGGTCAAGTGACCTTTGCCTTTACTGGGGCAGGCTAAGTCCTCATGGAAATGGCCTGTAGGTGAGCTGCAAGGGTGTTTGGGAGGGGTGATGCTTTCCCCTAACCTAAGCTAAAGGAGGAGAAGACATGCCTCTGGAATAAATCTTCTATCTGTTGGTCTACACCTTGCAAGAGGCATGGATGCTTTCATCTCCTGAGTCAACTTTGATAGGCCGTTTTTCTTTCCTTAGTATTCATTTCTTCCTCTCAAGCTATTATCTATTTGGGAAGATGGTACATCAACAAAAGTCAGCTCAACATGCTTCTGAAGTTGAGAGGGTGCAGGGAGCAGATGCTGGTACCCGAGGGGCTGAGGTTTCAATAGGGTTCCCTGGAATCTGATCGCTGTTCTTCTGAGCCACAGCAGGGTCTGCTGAGGGTCATCCCAACAAATAGCTCTTCCTGACCTCTATTTTTTTTAGAGTGTTCA
Source organism: Ctenomys sociabilis (assembly GCA_004027165.1). Lineage (NCBI taxonomy): Eukaryota > Metazoa > Chordata > Mammalia > Rodentia > Ctenomyidae > Ctenomys > Ctenomys sociabilis. The sequence continues at coordinate 4,065 of PVKA01016125.1, read as the reverse complement.
CTAGTTTCCTTAATGTTAAAAATACTATAAGAGAAAAGAAGAGCCAGGCATGGTGTCATATGTCTGTAATGGGAGGCTGAGGCAGGAGGATAACAAATTTAAACCCAGCCTGAGCAATTTTGAGACCATTTAGAAAGAAAATAGTTCATAGTTTTAAAAAATCCTCCACCTCCTTTGTGACAGGAACCAGAGGCCCAGTTCCAGGGAGTAGTGAAGGGGACACACAACAACAGCAGTCAGAATTGATACCCAAGTGACTCTCTGAATGAGGTTAGCAGGTTGTCCTCCCCAAGACCACCTAAGAACTTTTGACGTGCAGAATTCCAGGAGGGTCTCCTGAGCTTCTGCATCAGCCTCTGGACTGAGGCCCTGGAACTGTGTGTTTAACAAGATGCTCAGATACCTTTCTTATTCTGGAAGCCCTAAGGTCTGACCCTGTGTTTGAATGAGCCAAGCGCAAGTGCCCTGGGCCAAGAGGACCCTTTCATGTCCAGAGTCCTGGATCTCAGGTTCCTCTACCCTTGACCTCTCATGGGACTCCCCATTTCCTTCTTCAGGAGACCCTTGGCCTCTGTAGAGCAGATGCAGGTATAGAGGAAGTCAGGTTCCAGGAGATGCTATCAGGGTTACAGTAGGGAGGGATGCAGGAATTCACCCAGTGACTTGTAGCAGCCTTCCGGGTACTGGGAAGGAGCCATGAGTCTCTCAGGAGATCTAATAAGACAGGACCCTAGTCTTTAAATCCTGCTGAGGCTCGCTTTGGTGGCTTCCATCTCAGCCACTGCTCAGGGCTTAAAAGATCTGAGGCAGCTCATCGATGTATCTGAAACCCTGTTATGTGTTGGAAAGAAGCATTGTGTGGGTTCCACTGCTTGTTTGTTTTTATCCTGCATCTTGGGGCACATCCCCATGCATCACTGGGACTGACCTGGTTCTCACTTGGATGTTAGTAATGCACACTTTTGCAAAGGGATCTTGATAGAGGATGGAACAGAGCTCGGATCTCAGAGCTCCCAGGAAAGAGGATTCTGCCTATTGTGTGAAGAATGCAACTTCCAGGCCCCAGATTCCGACTTGGGCTGAGCCTAGAAGTCTGCATTTTGAGAGCTTCTAGGCAAGTAGGCCGGCCTGGGAGACTGGTGACACTGGTGTTAGTTTCTCCATAGAGGGCTGTAATGAGATGTCACTCATAGATGACATAGAATGGCGCTTAGCACATCACAATAGTAAAGCTCTTTTCTTTTGTCCTTTTTCCCCTTCTGGGCTGTGATTCACAGAGGACATGGGTGAAGAGCTATGAGGTAGGGGCTTTACTAAAGCTTGGCTTGTAATTAGAGGAGCTTTTCTGGGGCTGAACACTGACATGACTACCTTCAACCTACAAAGAACCCAGGCACGGCAGTGCCATTGGAAGGCGAGTAGAAGAACTGTCTAAGTCCTTTTTGCATGCCCCTTCCCAGGAGATGGATAGGCAAATACCCATACTGAACACAGGCAGAGGCAGGAGACACTAGTTCCCACAACTAGCAGGGGCAAGTCCCGGCAGAAGGCTACTGCCTACCACACACAGCATCAGGTCCTTTTGTGTCAACTGTGCCACTTAAGTTTTGCAGCAACCTTTTCCACTCTTAGGTGTTGTCAGCACATCTTTATAAGACAGAAAACTGAATCTCAGAGAAGGTGTGTTAGGACTGAGGCTCCCCAACAGGGAAAGACAGTGGATCTAGCCTGAAAGCTATGGGCTTTCCAATTCCCAACTGCAGTGTATTGGGAGAAAGCTACGAGCAGCCTTGAATTCTCTAAGTTCTTAATTTTCCTGCCCTCTGCTATCCATGCTACTTTTGCAACTCTTTCAGCAATGGATGCGGCCAGATGGTTCCACAACTTGAGGCCAATGCCTTGAATCTGTGACTTCAGGCCCCTTTCCCAGGCTTCTGCCCTTGCCTGCAACTCACAGTATTGACTTCTATTCTCAGACCTTTGGACTCAGACTGAACAATGCCATCCACTGTAACTGTCTGAGGCAATTCCATTTGTATATTTCTATACACGGTTCTGTTTCTCTTATGTGGACAACATAGCACAACTGGTCAGGAGCCAGGCTCTGGAACTAGGCAGAGCCGAGATAAAAAGAGGGTTCACTCTCCTTTTTGATATCTACTATTCATCCTCTGACAGCCACTTTCTAGACCTCCCAAAGGGATGTTTTTCTCATGCATATATCATGCATAAGCCACAAAGCACAGTGGCTGAGCCCAAGGACTCAAACTTCTGGACCCAAGTCCTAGGCTCAAAATGCCAGCTACGTGACCTCAGGCAAGTTGCTTAATCTCCTTTTGCCTCAAGTTCTCCTTATGTGAATGGAGGTACTAATAAAGCCTCACAGGGTTTGGGTGAAAGTAGGAGAGACCAGAGTAGGCCTGAAGCCTCCGGAGCAACCCAGCTTCCTGAGGTGGAACAGTCCCTCCCTAGCATTAGACTCGATACATGAGAAGCATTCAGTAAATGTTGGCCAGTGTTCTGGTTGTTGATGAGGAGGATTCCTATGCTGCACACAGAGCCTGGTGCTGAACTATGTAAGCAGCATCAGTAGATTTCGCAAGGCTTAAATGAGTGGATGGCTAAGCCACATTCTGCAGAGTGTGGAGAAGCGGAAATGAAGGACGAGCAATGTGGGGTGTGTTACCCTAGACTGATCCCTGTGAGAGCACGGCAGGCTGTGTCCCTGAGGGACGGCTGCTCCTCAGCGTTCAATGTTGATCATGTGGATGTTCACTCAGGCCGCAGCTCCACTTGGATGGGCATTTCATCCAGTCCCGAGGACACCCACAAGGCTCATGACAACTGCCAGGTGCTCCTCCCTGAGTATCGTCTCCCACTTTGGTGAACCACAGAATCTGACTGCCATTATCCTTAAGCGGTTAGGGCCATTTCTAAGCATCCTCTCAGTCTAGATGTCAGACGTGAGCATACCAGGAAGGGGCAGCCCCATGACAGCGAGCCTGTGGCCCAAAGGCTGACACCCACACCGAGCCCCTCCTCAGCCAGAGGATGTAGCTCTGTCTAAAGGAAGAGGACTTGGTCCATTACTAATTATATGGTCAAGTTTCTTTCTCTGAAACTCAGTTTCCCCATTTATTGATGGATATAGTAACCATGTCCATCTCAGAGGTGGTGATTGAGGCCTGTGCAAAGCTTTCAACGCTGCTCATAGTGAGTCAACGATAAATGCTGGCCATTGTTATTGCCACTTCTATTTTTAGGCCCAGGATCCATGGGCAGGAGGTCATGTGTGTCTCAGACCTCTTTCCTGCACCCATACCTGACCCTACCAGTCCCCTCAGTTCATGGTCTAGCTGGCTCCATCCTCATCACGGGACAGTGGCTCACACCAGAGCGGTTACCCCAGGTGCACCTCCTCACACCTGCCTCCTACCCCAGAAGCCCCTCTATGTTTGCAAAGTAAAAGCAGGTAGGAAAAAAATATTCCAAAACATTCTGTAAATTAAACTTGAAGGAACAATGTCATGAAGCCCACCCGGGTCAGCTCTCAGTCTTTTTCTCTCAGAAAGACGAAGGCGGGTCCTTCGGAGAGAGGAAACTTGCCAATACCAGGTGAGACCGCCTGTAAAGCGCTGGACAGGTGCAGGAAACCGAGGGCACTTCCAGGCACTGGCACTAGCTCACCATTTTGCCTGGCAGTTTCAAGAGTCTGGAGTCACAATCTTCCGCGGCCTCAACACTGGTCCTGAGCCTACTGCGAAGGATGATATAAAGCAGGTCAACACTGCCACCTGTTGGTCTTCCAGTATATCGAGCATCCACACTAAAAGTTCATCCAGCCTTTCACTACTGAGAAAATCCATTATTCTACATGTTTGCAAACTATGTCAATTTGTACATAAATAATAAGTAGGCTTTCAAATAACCTTTAGTGCCAGTTCTCTATCCTTGAGATCACTTTTAAACAACTATGTGCTCATTTCATATGCAAGTTGAGTATTTCTGATCTGAAATTCTTGAGACCAAAAATGTTTCAGATTTCTAATGCTTTTGAATTTTAGA